>PVKA01000922.1:0-167406 GCA_004027165.1 Ctenomys sociabilis
AAAAAAAAAAAAAAAAAAAAAAAAAAAAAAAAAAAAAAAAAAAAAAAAAAAAAAAAAAAAAAAAAAAAAAAAAAAAAAAAAAAAAAACTCTTCCCAGAAGCAACTAGATTTGAAGCACAAATTCAGTAGCATAGCAGGATACAAAGTCAATACACAAAAGACAATACTATTCCTCTACACAGATAACAAACACAATGAGAGGAAAATTATAGAAAGAATAACTTTTACAATAGCACTGAGGAAAATGAAATACATTGGGATTCATCTAACTAAAGGAGTTAAAGATCTTTTCACAGAAATTGCAATACTCTGAAAAAAGAGATCATAGAGGATTTCAGAAAATGGAAAGAGAGGTCAAGGGAGGAGGCTCAGTGAAAGAAGCACTTCCCTGGCAATTGTAAGGACCTGAGTTCGATCCTCAGTTAAGCAAAAAAAAAAAAAAAAAAAAAAGTGAAGGAAAGAAAAGAAAGTGGAAAGATATTCCCTTCTTCTGGATAGCAAGAGGCAACATCGTGAAGATGACCATACTCCCAAAATTACATTTAGTGCAATACCTATCAAACTACCACTAACATATCTCCCAGATCTAGATAAATTGTTCCTAAAATTTATTGGGAACCAGAAAATACCTAGAGTAGCAAAGGCAATCTTTGCCAACAAAGACAAGGCAGGAGGCATCACAGTTCCTGACTTGAAATTATACTACAAAGCTACTGTGATAAAATCAACATGGTATTAGCAAGGAAATGGAGCTGAAGATCAGTGGAATAGATTAGAAGACGCAGAGGCCTCTGTGAACATGCTCAGCCACGTGATCTTTGACAAGGGCACCAAGCATATTTACTGGAAGAAAGATAGCCTCTTTAACAAATGGTGCTGGAACAACTGGCTCTGTACATATTGAAAACTATAACTTGACCCAAGTCTATCACTATGCACTAAGCTACAGTCAAAATGGATTAAAGATCTAAACATTAAAACGTTAAAACAGAAACACTCAATCTCCTGGAAGAGAAAGTAGGAGGAACTCTTGAAGAAAGGGTTAGGCATAGAGTTCATGACTAAAAATCAAATCGCGTCGGTAATACTTGAAAGAAATAATAACTAGGACTACCTTTATTGAGAAGTTTTTGCACATCAAAAGAAATTACCAACAAAGTGAAAAGACAGCCCACATTTTTGGAGAAAATCTTAACTAATTATCACTCACACAAATGTCTGCTCTCTAGAATTTATAAAGAACTAAAAAAATGAGAGCCCCAAGATTTAAAGACCCAATACAGAAATGGTCATTAGAGATAAGCACACACATCTCAGAGAACGAAATTAAAGAAGTGAATAAATGTATGAAAAAGTCTTTCATGTCACTAGCCATCCAAAAATGCATATTGAAAGAACACTGAAAAATAAATAAATAAAAATAAATAAATAAACATGCCTTCTTTTTTGATACCATAAAAAAAAGAAAGAACGCTGAGAGTCTACCTCACTCCAGAAAGAATGGCTATCATAAAGAAATCAACCAACAACAAGTGTTAGAGAGGCTATGGGGAAAAGGAATCCTTTTCCAGTGCTGGTGGGAATGTAGACTTGTGCAACAATTAAGGAAATCAGTGTGGAGACTCTTTTATAAACTACGACTTGAAATATCATTCAAGTCAGCTATCTCCTACTAGGAATTTTCCCAGAGGAACTGAACACGGCATATAACAGTATGTGTACCTATGTTTATAACAGCACAGTTTGTGATAGTCAAATCTTGGAAATAACCAAGATTTTTTTCCAAGAGGAATGGTTGAAAAAGACGTGGTATTTTTATACAATGCTGTATTACTCAGCTATAAAGAATGATGAACTTGAAGCATTTATATACTTATATGTGAAATAAACCAGACCCACATATGTAAATATTGTATACTCTCCCTAGTATAAGAACTCAAAGAAGAAATAAAAATAGAAATTTATAACACAATTTAAAGGAAAGCAAGAACCTGACGATTGGACAATGAGGAGAGGGCAAGGAGGAAAGCTGGGAAACATGACAGGGGCAAAGCCATACATTTATATGCACAAAATGAGTAAGGCAATGATGCTGAGAAATATCGGCAGGTTTTTGAAACTAGCAGTTACTTGGTGGGATTTTCACTCTGACTAAGTATACATGCTGATACCTGTGAACTAAGCAACTGTGGTGAAGATAGCAATGTGCAATAGAAGGGCCACATTTGGAATGAGATTATATTTCTAAATTTCGGTGTAAAAATATGTAACTGTTTCTTTCTATTTATGTAATTATTGTTTTTCATATTCTGTAGGGACTTAAGGTTTAACATATCAATACTTGATGGAAAATACTTCTTCCATATTTTTGCCTAAGATGTTTGATACTTAGTCAGATAGTTAGGGTTAACTGAACTTCATATGCTGCAGGGTAATAATAAGCTTTTTTTCTGGAGGGTTAACAACCTAAGTTTAAAGATCCAAAATTAGAGAAAAGGAAGTGCTGCAAGGGCAGCCAATATTTTGGCCATAGACTTTCAAGATCATCAAAGACTCAGGACATAGGAGAAGCTGTACTGTAACATCATGTAACTCAGTTGTGTCCCAAATTTTCTGATCAAGGAATTTATGAGGCCACCGAACAGTGTGACCAATGATGTAGAGTGTGCCTAGGGAGAGTCACATGGGGAGAAAGGTTTTCGCAGATAGCAAATTGGTCAAGAAATGGCCATGACTCATCCACAAGGCTGACACTGGCAAAGGATCTACAAAGGAAGTACAGGGTTACAGCATAAATCCTGAGGGTACATGACTGACCTTATCATATACAAAGGATACACTTCTTGTTATATAGGTCTTGCTTTATCTTGATCTTAACCATGTAGCAGAAAAGTATAAAAATGAGGTATAAAAAGTAAAGCCATATGAATAGGCTAAGTTGTAGGTTCAAGTCAACAACTTCTGTGGCTAACCCACTACTATTGAGGATTGCTGGGCAGTGTTGAAGTGTTTTGCTGAATTCATGCAACTACAGTATTTAGATGTCAATGGAATACCCATCTCTGACAGTACTAAATAAAAAAAATTGGATGCCAAGGAAGGACCATTTTGTAATGTACATACAGAATAATTAGTATAGATATACATCTACTTTTTCTTAATTCAATGAGTAGAGAGGTTTTTACTAATAATGTTTGGACAGGATGTTCCTATTTACTTCTTGTACTATGGATAACCACTAAGAAGATAACAATGTACAATGTATTAATTATTGAAACTGTCCTATGAATCAGTTTTGATACTGTCTCATTGCTATTTGTTTTTTAACAAAATAAAAATGCAAAAACAAAACAAAAAAAATCAAATAGCTGATAACAGTTGTATTGGGGCACTTCAATATCCATTGACATAAACAGGTAGATCAACTACACAATAAAACCAGCAAAGAAATAACAAAACTAAACCAAACTTGTGAAGAAAATGGACTTAGCAGATCTTTACAGAGTGTTCTACACCATAGCATCAGAATATACATTCTTCTAATCTTCACATGGGATGCTCTCCAAAATAGACCATCTATTAGCACATAGAGCATCCTTAAGTAAATGCAAGGGAATTGGAATACTCCTATTCATATTACCTGACCATAGTGCAATGAAACTGGAAATTATTGACAAAAGAAATAGCAAAAAACTCCATAGACACATTCAAACTAAATAGCACACTCCTTAGCAATATATGGATCACAGATGAAATTAAAGAAGGAATTAAAAAACATTTACAATGAAAAAGTGAAGACACAATTTATTGGAATCTGCGGGATGCAATGAAAGCTATCTTAAGAGGGAAATTTATAGTGGTATTGGGAAAACAGAACAACCCAAATAGCAATTTTAAAAAATAAATAAATTCTTTTAAAAAATAAAGTGAATAAAACTCTACCCAAACTTAGCAAAAAAAGAAAGAAAAAATTCAAATTCATACAATAAGGATTGAAAAAAGTGAAATCACTGCTGACCCTACAGAAATTCAGAAGATCATCAGTACCTGTTTCCAAAATCATCATCTTCTTCTTCTTCTTCTTCTTCTTCTTCTTCTTCTTCTTCTTCTTCTTCTTCTTCTTCTTCTTCTTCTTCTTCTTCTTCTTCTTCTTCTTCTTCTTCTTCTTCTTCTTCTTCTTCTTCTTCTTCTTCTTCTTTTTCTTCTTCTAAAAAAAACCTATTCATTTCTATATTGGATTCTGATAGATTTTCTGAGGATATTTATTTATTTATTTATTTATTTATATTTAGTAAAGGGTCTACAGGGTCTCACTACACAGATAAGACTTGTAGTTTTCCTTCCTATTTTCAGCCTCCCAAGTGATAGGATTATAGATGTGTGCCAGCATGCCTGGTCTGTCTCAGTGTGCCTAGTGGTGGGGCCAGCAGAGCATACCAGATATCAAACCCTGATCTCTGTGTCTGCCTAAGTAGGCACTTTCATCCACTGAGTTATATGTCTAGCCCCTCAGATTTCTAGAAACATACTATTAAAGCTGGGCATATGAGATAAATATCCTCTTCATAAATGACAAAATGCAAATGGAAAATAAATATATGAAGAAATGTTCAGCATTATTGGTGATTTAATAAATGCAGAGTAGAAAAATGCTGAGATTTTAATCTTACACCAGAAAGAATGACTATTACTGAAAAACCAACCAAAACAAATGCTGGAGAGGCTATGGGAAAAAGGAATCAGTCTGCACTGTTGGTGGGAGTGTAGGCTGGTACAACCAATATGGAAATCAGTGTGGAGATTCCTCAAAAAGCTAGGGGTCTGTGAACTTAGGTTGTTAACCACCCAGAAGAAAAGTTGATTAGTACCCTTCAGCATACGCCATTCACTTTGCCTTACCTGATGCAATTGTTTTTAGTGTTATTGTACATTTCTATTTGTATTTCCTCTTTTCACTTCTTACACTAGGGAGACTATACAACATTTGCACATGTGTGTTTGGTTTATTTCACTTATGAGTATAAGCTTATCATTCTTAATAGCTGAGTAATATTCCATTATATAGAAATACCACATCTTTTTCAACCATTCCTCACGTGACGGACATCTTGGTTGTTTCCAAGATTTTGATATCACAAATTGTGCTGCTATAAACATAGGTACACATATATCACTATGATATAATGCTTTAGTTCCTCTGAGAAAATTCCCAGTAGGGGGATAGCCAGCTTGAATGGAATTTCCGGTCCTACTCTTTCCAGGAGTCTCCACATTGATCTCCACAATGGTTGTACCAGCCTACATTCCCACCAGCAGTGGAGAAGTGTTCCCTTTTCCCCACATCCTCTCCAACATTTCTTGTTGGTTCATTTCCTTATGATAGCCATTCCTTCTGGAGTGAGATGGTATCTCAGTGTTGTTTTTATTTGCATTCATGGATCCCTAGTGATGTGGAGCATTTTTTCATGTATTTATTCACTTCTTTAATTTTGTCCTCTGAGAAGTGTGTATTCATCTCAGATGCCATTTTTGAATTGGCTCTTTAAATTTGAGGGCCCTGTTATATCTTAGTTCTTTATATGTTCTAGACAGCAGACCTTTGTGTGATTGCTTATTAGTAGGATTTTTTCAAAATTTGTGGGTTGTCTTTTCACTCTGTTGACAATTTCTTTTGACATGCAGAAGCTCCTCAAGAAGAGTTGAACCCAGCTGTTGATTCTTTCAAGTGCTTCCAGTGCAAATATATGTTTGTTCATGAACTCTTTACCTACTCCTATGTCTTCAAGAGTTCCTCCTACTTTCTCTTCCAGGAGATTGAGTGTTTCTGTTTTAATGTTTAGGCCTTTAATCCATTTTGACTTTAACTTAGTGCATGGTGATAGAACTGGGTCAAGTTTTAGTTTTCAGCATGTAGAAAGCCAAGTTGGAGAAATAGAAGTGCCACAAGGCCAGCCAACATTTTGGCCCTAGCCTTTCAATGTCAGTGAAGACTCAGGACATAGGAGAACCTGCACTGCAACATCATGAAACTCAGTTGAGCCCCAAATATTCTGAACAAGAAGATTATGGAGCTACAGAGAAAAGAGATTGAAGTTCTATAGTGTGCCTAGGGAGAGTCACATGGAGAGAAAACTTTCTCTCATGCTCTCACAGAGGGCAAACTGGTCAAGCATTGGCTGTGACTCATCCACATGGATGACAAAGGATTTGCAGAGTAAGGTACAGGATTACCAGATAAATCCTGAGGGGACTTCACTGACCTCATCTGAAACAAAAACTACAGGTTTTGGTATATAGGTCATGCTCTATCTAGGTCTTAACTATCCAGCAGAAAAGTATAAAAATGAAGTATACAAAGTGCGGCCATAATAATAAGTTGAGCTATAAATGGCTACGGTCAACAGCTTTTTCAGATAACTCACTATTGCTGTGGAATGCTTCACTGTGTTGGATTGTGTCATCGAGTTCAGGCACCTAAATTAGTTGAATGACAATGGAGTGCCCATCTTTGACAGGTGTTGACAAAGGAAGGGGTATGGAGAGGAAGAATCATGATGGGTATGTATGGACAGTACAGTTGGGATAGGTAACGCTGTGCTTCTACATGATTCTATAAGAGGCAAGATTTGCACTAATGGTGGTTGGACAGGATATTATGTCAGCTTCTAGTGCTATGGACAACCACTAGGAAAATAACAAGGTAGAAAGTATTAATTATTGTATCTTTGATGTAATTCAGGTATAAAAAATAAGATTAGTAAACAGCTACACTCTCTTAATTTACTGATAAGAGACATCTGCTATAATAAAGTCTGTAAGTATAATATCACATATGCACCGTGTATGATACCAAAACATTCTGAAAACAGTTTGCAATGTGTTAATTTATCGAATCTGTCTTCTTAAGGTGTCTTAAAACTGTCTCATTGAAATTTGTAGTTCAATAAGATAAAAAAAAAAATAAATCAATTAAGAAAAACTAGGGGTGGAGGTTCCTTTCCAGCCAGTTATTCTTCTCCAATGTATTTTCCCAAAAGAACTGAAAACATTATACCACAACAATACATGTGCACCTATGTTTATAACAGCACAAATTTCATAGATAAATCTGGGAAACAAGCCAAATGTCCATCAATTGAGGAATAGATAAAGAAATGTAGTATTTTTCCATACTTCAGTATTGCTCAAGTATAAAAAAGATAAATTTGAGGCTTTCCTAGGTAAATAGATGCAACTAGAGATTGTATTAGTAAGTGAAATAAATCAGACCCAGCAAATATCACATTGTATTGCTAGTGGGAGGACCTAAAAAAAGAGGAAATAAAAAAAAGAATCTCATACACTAGATACCATGAAAGGGAAAAAAATCTGTTCAGTGGGAAGGAAAATTGGGATGAGGGAAAGGACCAAAGAAAGGAGGATTGAGGAAGATATCTCTGAGGCTTACATGCCTGCCTGAATTTGATCCCCAGTGGAAAAAGAAAATAAAGAAGGGAAAAAGATACATTCATGTATATATGCAGGATAGTTTGAATACTGGTGTTGCTGATTTCTGTTCATCTATTGAAAGGAATAGTTAATGCTTAATGTTTTTTTCTGCTTTTTAATTACTTATAACTTTTTTCCCCCAATTTTGAAGACATTTCTGATAGTTTAACCAACTCATTTGAAGATAACATTATGCAATACAATAGTCATTGTCACGTCAGGCCAAATAGCTCAGCAGGTTAAAGTGAGTGCAATCAGGCGCAAGGGCCAGGGCTTCATTTCCAGGGCCTGCTGTGCCAGCCTAGCCCTGCCCTCAGGGCATGCTGAGAAGGTAAATGAGACTGGGCATGGTGGGGAGCACCTGTGCTCCCAGATCTTGGGAGGCTGTAAACAGGTGGATCACTAAGAGTCTGATCTAGTAGTGAGACCCTGAACACCCTATAGTCCCTTCTCTAAAATACAAAAAAAAAAAAGGAAAGCAAAAATCATTGTCAAATTCCTGTTACTTCAATGGAATTATGTATCATTTCTAATGTTTTTTACCATTTAAAAAGTTATTAAATATAATTTTTACCATAAATAATAAATGATAAATATATAAAGATATGTGATTATATATATAATAAATATATAAAGGATATAAATGATGTATGTATGATAAATATATAAATAGGATATATATGATATATATTCTTTTCCCTTTCTTCTTTTTTTCCTTTCTCCATTCCAGTTTTGTCTTGCTTTTGAATAATTTTTTCCCATTTCCCAATATCAATTTTACATTTTGGATCTTATTCATTCCTCCATACTGGGGAAATACTCTTGCCTGGAAAGTGTAAGGTTCTGAGTTTGATCCTGGTACCAAAAAATAGTAAATAAAAGAAAAAAGAAAATTTATTCACTCTTTCAGATTCTTACACTTGTAAGCAAATATGATATTTATACATGCAAATTAATTTATTTCACTGATAATTGCATTTATTTACCTATAAAAGTCTCAAATTTATCCTTCTTTCCAACTTAGTACCTTATTGTATAAAAGTACTACTTATTTTTTTATCCATTTTTTCAGTTGAAGGGCATTCGGATTGTTTCCAAGATTTTGATAGTACAAATTATACTGCTATAAACATGAGTGAACATATATAACTGCAGTATGATGTTTTCAGTTCTTATAGAAAAATACCCAGAAGGGGAATGCATGGGACCTCTAATCCTTTTTATTCTGTTTTTTATTTTTTTATTTTTATTTCTTTAATCCTCACACTGGGTTCCAAAGCTGCTGCACCAGTCTACACTCCTACCTACAGTGGAGAAGGGCTTCCTTATTTTCCAAAAGCCCATCCAGCATTTGTTATTGGTTAATTTCTTGATGATAGCCATTATTTCAGGGGCAAGATTGAATCTCAGTGTTGTTATAATTCAAATCTCATGAATGATGAGATAAATAATAATCTCATGAATAATGTTGAACTTTCTTTAATATTCATTTTAATGTCAGTATTTCTTCATCTGAGAAGTGTATATTTATCTCAGATGCCCTTTTTTGGATTGGATTTTTGAAATTTAGGAGTGTGATTTTTTTTCCCAATTATTTACATGTTCTGTATATAAATTCTTTGTCTGCAAGACTGTTAGCCAAAACATTTTCACACTCTGTGGGTTGTCTTTTCACCCTTTTGGTGATATCTTTTGAATAGGTACTGAACTCTCATAAATATTTTCCCTCAATCTAATATATATTTATATATATCCTTTAAAAATTCTTCCAGCATGATCAATAATATTGGTTTATAAATGTTAATCCAACTTTGCATTTTTAAGATAAAATTCAGTTGCTCATAGTATGTCATTCTTTTCATATGTTGATGTATTCAGTTTATTAGACGCTAGTATCACCATTTCATGAAATGTCAGTAAATTTGTTTCCTTATAATATTATTTACAGCACTGATAACACTGTAAACAGGATTTTGATAACAGGATTGTATTAGCCTAATCCATTATCAGCGCTGTTTCCTGAAAAAGTTGCTTAAACTGGTGCTGTTAGTCAAATATTTATAAAATTAATGAGTGAAATAAGTTGGATCTGGATGAGAGAATTTAAGAGAATTTTTTAAAAATGTATTTTTAATCAATTTCAAACTCCAAGAAGATCTCAAAGAATAGTACAAGGCATTCCCACAAACATTTTGTTCTGATTCACCAGTTGTTTATATTTTATTCCATTTATTGTATTGATTATATATTTTCATACAAGCAGATTGACTTGGACTACATACAAATAAATTACAGGCATTCATTCTTTTGTTTCTAAACACTTCTGTGTGTATTTCCTAAGAAGTAGGACATTGTTTGCAAGTTGTCCCACTCACGTCCTTTCTGCATTTGTTTTGCACTGAAGAAGTTAATCATATATAACATTTGTTTTCAGTGTCCCTTTAGTTCTTATTAGCTGAGAAATTATTCATCCATTATTTGCTATTTGCCCTCAACACTTTTTTTAATTTATACATTTATTTAATAGAATTAGCAGATATTAAACAATGTCTATATCAGACATTGTCATAACATCAATTGAAGTAGAAGCCAAGCATAGTAAAAGTTTAGTTTTTTCACAAAAATCCAAAGTAAGTGTTTCTTATTTTGCTTTGAAGCAGTATTTAGGGTTGCAGCTCTTTTCATGTGTGACTCAGGATTGTCACATTTCATGCAAACTCATCCTGTCCCAGTATAGACAGTCAAGGGTAGAATGTGCTGGGAGTGGGAACAACTTTAGTAGACAGCTGGTTTCTTCCACCACAGTGCATAAGAACTGTTAGTTACATTTTTCAATATTGTTATTAATTACCAAATATTGTTCTGTCACTTTACAATCAAGCCTTTTGACAGTGAAATGCCTAAGCCATGGCAATACTTAGGGTGCTGCCC
Source organism: Ctenomys sociabilis (assembly GCA_004027165.1). NCBI lineage: Eukaryota > Metazoa > Chordata > Mammalia > Rodentia > Ctenomyidae > Ctenomys > Ctenomys sociabilis. Next base: position 10,420 of record PVKA01000922.1, read on the forward strand.
GTGGGACAGTTTGCTTTCTTTCTTTTTTTTTTTTAACTCTGTGTTTTCTTTTTTAAAACGTTTTATTCATTTAATAAGAAAAAGACAAAATAACAATGAAACGGTTACAAAACAGGTTAGTAGGAGAGTTACAATAATTAATATATTGCCTATTGTCTTTGTAGTAGTTATTCAGAGGACAAGATGCAGACATAATATCTGGACTAAACAATATTACTACAAACCTTTCTTCTCACTGAACTAAGAGAAAGTAGCTAGATATATATTTCACTACAAAATGGTCCTTCATTTATATCCCCCTTTTTTGTTTTGTTTTGTCAGAGCTGGGTGTTCCACTGCTGTTAGTGAAGCTGTATTTGGAGAAGTCTTTAAAGGATCTTTTCATCTTGATCCCTTCCAAATATTGTAGGTACTTGAATTCAGCAAAATAATACAATATAGTTCAATAGTCCATAATAGTAGTGAGTTATTAGCACAACTGACAATTGTCTGAAGTTGTTGACTTGAGCCTTTTACAGCTCAGCATATTAATATAGCTGTACTTTTTATACCTCGTGTTTACACTTTTCTGCTGGATTGTTCAGACCAAGTTAAAGCAAGATCTATATAACTAAAAATGCTGCCCTTAATACTTTTGAAGTATAAAAATTATTTTATGTATTGTTTCCAACTTAAAGTCACTTAATATTCACTCTGATTATATTCAGGTGTACATTTTTAGTGAAAAAAATATTAAATGTTGTTTATCTTAATGTATGTTGGGAGGCATATGATATTAATTTGTCCCAAAATTGGTATTATTCACTCAATCATCACATAGTTAAGGTGAACTTGTCAACGTTCTCCAGTGTCATGTAAAGTGAATAGTCTTATCTTTCTAGCTTATATAAAATACTTTAAAATTATCTAAATATGTTTTCTCTTTTCAACCTTTAACCTATTATCTTTGATAACTATAGGTGATTTTCTAATTTAATGAATTCTCCTACAGTTCAGTTACATTTTATGGTTAGCAAACATATAAATCTCCAGCTCTCAGATTTATATTATTCCATGAAATGTAACCCACAGGAAATTTACCTTTCATACCTGAAGATTGCCCAGATTTTTCTAAATTTAGCCTCCATTATGCATTATTAAGATAACCGTAATCTTTTAGGATAGGAGTGAAGAAACTGTATGACTACTGTACACTGTCTTACTTTTGTACATTTGAACCTTGCAAATGCATCATCTGTTTAGCAACTGGTCAGCAAGAAAAAGGTCATGATTTGAACAGTAGGCTCTTTCATACACTGGAATCTATATCTTTTCTACAGTTAATAACAGCAGTTTATGTGGGTTCATCTTTTCTTCGTTCTCAGTAGTACATAGTCATTACTGCTCAATTGTACACTTATATAAGACATTATTTTGCTTATATTTTTCTTTCATGAGTGTATTCTAAGTTGTGTTATGTTAGATTACATGTTTTTCTTTTATAGATTCTACAGAATAAAGGTCCCAGGAATAGCAGTTCCTGTGTAAACTAATGGATGATTCTACCCATATAGGTTTACCTTGTTGCTCAGAAATATGGTCGATGTGTACAACCTTTTGAAGTGTTTTAGTGGATTTATGTTAAGAAAATTCATTAAATGGTAAATACTTAGAGTTGTGAATGAAGGGGACTGAGAGAAGTGGTTGGACACAGTACATACATCAATATGTAAGAATTTAGCAATTAATTGTTAAATTAATATACATATTCTTGACAATACTGAGTCCTACAAAGTTAACATAAACCATAAATACATTTAGAAAAGTTCAGAACAATTTGGGGAGAAAATAATTTAAGGGTAAATGGTAATTGAATAATAAGGTAAGTTTCTACTATTAGAAATTATCCTACAAAGAGCACTCAGAGAAAGTGTCTTTTGTTATTTTTTTAATGTTTGTAAAGAAAAGTCCAAGAACATAGAGGGCAGTTACTCTGGACACAGTAGAGACTATGGAGTTGGACAGACTTTGGTTTAGTCCCAGCCAGGCCACTGACCTGCCAAACAATTTGCCATGAGGAGCAACAACTTCCGTAATTGCAGTTTCTCAATCAGTTAAATAGGAAAGGGTGTCCACTTTTTAGGAGAAAGAGCAGAACTTGACAGACATATATTTGATGGTGTTTGAAGGATAGTTTCTTAAGATAAAATGCAAGCCAAGATTGGGTGTGGTGGTGTGTGCCTGTAATCCCAGTACTTGGGAGGCTGAAAACAGGAGGATCAGTACAAGTCCAATCTGTGCAGTGAGACCCTGTAGACCTTGTACTAAGTACATAAAAAAGAAAAAAAAAAAGCAGGCCAACTTGTTGCTTATTTTATGGTTTGGGAAATGAGTTTGTAAGATGACAAGCAGCACGGATGAAGGACTACAGCTAACATCATGTGTAGTGACCAAAGCCTGGCTGGGTTTCCCTAAGAAATGTAGCAAAAGAAAGATATCCACTTGTACCATTCCCATTCGATCCTGAGAGTCCAGACAGTGAATATGACAACACATTGAAGTCAACACATTTAAATTGGAAAGAAAAAGAGTTTGTGCTGTTTCTTCACTGATAATCTGTTCATGTATGTATAAAATTGAGTAGAAATTACAAAAAAATTGCTAGGACAGGTAGGTGATTTAACAAAATTTTTAATTATAATAATCAATGTATAAATGTTAATTATACTTGTATCTATTTCCAATGAACAATTGAAAATTGCAATTAAATAAGTAGCACACATTGCAGTAACATCTATATTACTAAATTCTTTGAGATACACCTGACAAAAGATGTGTAAGAAATGTATAGTGAAAGCTACAAAATACTTATGAAAAAATTAAAGTAGATCTAAATGCAGTTATGTCTATTTTGGGTGATGGGGAAAAAGAGGTACTGCAGGGAAGGACATGTCCACTATTTAAGATGAAGATTTCATGAGTTTAACCATACATCAACACATGTGGGTTATATTTTAATAGCAATGTTACTCTTTGTATTATGAATTTTTCAAATTCAATCTAACTTTTTTGTTAAAAGATTCACTTTAAGGCTCTAGAACCCAGACTTTGAACCTATTTTCATAGCTCTCCCCCACTGTTTCTGAGAAATTAACAAGATTCTTTTGAAGTAGTATTTTTCTAATTCAATGAGGTGTGCCCAGCAGCTTGTTCTGGTGGTCATTTTAAGGGTGAAAGTTTTCTATGTGATGCGAATTGCATATATTATTTTCAAGACCAATGGTTGGAAAATTTGTTAGGATTTGGGGCCAAATGGGCTCTTATAGTTCCTGAGTAAGTCTTTGGAGTACAGAGGCAGCTGTAGACAAGATATAAATAATTGAGTAAAATGGTGCTGTGATGAACTTTATTTCCAAAAACTACAAGCCAGCCTGTGAGAAAATAATTTCCAACCTGGCAATATTTCTTGTCTTCTTAACTTTATTTATGGTTCACATTATCATAGTTGCTTAAAATTTTGTAGTGAAATTTATCTGTTTTTGTTATTCCTAGGTTTTCAAATTTCTCCTGTAATACTGTATATTTTTTATAATTTCTCCAGTATTTTGCATTTTGTGACAGTGACAAGTTTGATCCAGCTATCACTTATTGAGTGCATAATATGAGACAGAGGTCTAACTGAAGTTTTAAGTATGGATTTCCAAATGACCCAGTAATGTTTCTTTAAAACCCAATCTTTTTTGCACTGCCTTCAGATCTCACCCTTATGTTACCATATTCTTCTATGTACACATATCTGTTTCTATAACCTATTCTATATAAATGGTATAATTATCTATTCCTAGATGGTAAAATACTCTTACTTGAATTGTATGGTATAGTTTGCTTCTCTTAGAAAAGTTCTTTGATAGTTATTCACTTTTCTGGAAAGCATTAATCTTCGTTATTTGTCGGTTTTCATTGCTACTGTGTGTTTTTTTCTAGTTATATATTCTTTTATTGTTTGTGTGTTGAAAACTATTGTTTTTGTTAACTTGAGTGTTACTAGTGTTCTTATGTATTATGATAATAGTTTTTTAGATGATTCTCTTGGATTTTGTGTTTAAATGTTTGAATCATATTACATGCAAATCTTGAGATATCTTACTGATTTCTAGTTTACTTCTTATGTTTTCCTTCAACCTTATTGCAATGGCTGAGGAACTCCAGCAGCATCAGCAGGCATTCTCTCTATTGGTTTTGTTTATAATTAATTTTTAGTAATATTACATGCACATGCCATACAGATTTTTGTTTTAAAATATTTTAACTACGTTTTACATATATATATATAATTATGTATATGTATATTATAATACTTAATTTTCTTTAATGAAATGCCTCTTAAAATCTCTAAAATTATTTTAATGTGATTTGCAATAAAATATTCTACGCTACCATAATGTATATTTTCTATTTTCTTTTTGCTGTTAAGTAAATTTTTGCTTTTCACATTACTTGTCAATTTCATGTTTCTTAATCTTGTGGACAATTTAATAAGTGCAGTCACTATGATGTTATTACTTTATAATTGATTTTTTCATATACTGTGAAAGGATTGTGTGGTTTACAGAAGAGCTACTGATTTCTATGTATTCTTTTTAAATTTAAACACAAATTTCATTGATCATTTAATCATCTTTTGGAAGTTTTTTAGGTTGACAGCAATAACAATACAAATAATGACAGTTTTGTCTTCTCTGAGGATATTCATGCCTTCTATCAGACTTTTTATGTGTTACTTTGGTAAAATATCTTCAAAAATTGTTTTGAGGGTTAACAGCTTTGTTTTCTTCCCTTTACTATAATCTTTTAAATATTTCTTGATTAGGAGTACTTATTGGATTTAGCCAGATATATATATCATAATACTTCTAAGGAAATTAACTTCTTTTTCATGCTATTAGAGATTTAAAAATGATCAGTGTAGATACTAAGTTTTAACAGTTTGTTTCTGTAATAGTAAGATTATCATAAATTTTAAATAACCTTTGACCTACTGATCAGGTTTGCTCAGCTGATTTCCTTATTTTGAAGCATTTACACAGTGCACAGGTTCTCGCTACACAAACTAAACTGGAAGTGATCTTCCTGTTGTCAGCCTTCCAGGCACTGGGGTCACAGGTACACACCATCACGCCTGGCCTTGCCCATCTTTTAAAATCATGTATTTTGTTCTAGTGGATGTCTGTCTATTTAAAAAACTGTCAAATTTAATTTATATACATTTGTTTTCATCACATATCTGTACAAAATGTTTAATCACATAATTCTACAATTCTTTTTCTTCTAATTTGAGAATTTTAGGCACCAAAGCTTTTTTATTTTTGTATTATTACCAGGTAAGTTTTTTTTGTATTTTATTATGGATAAAATTTTAGTATAGTTGTTGGAGGTTTTTTTTTTCCTAAATAACATGTATACATTAAAATTAGTCTCTTATTTTTCCTGCTCTGGGACCAAAGATGAAATGTTTAGAGACTGAAACATAAGTGTTTCATTTGGGGAGCTACCAAAGGGTTAACATTTTGCTTAGACTTTTATGCTCTTCTTCCAACTATAATTTTTGGTCTTGAGACATACTACATGTCTCTTGATAATTTTGAAATTTAAAAGTCAGGTGAAATATTGAATATTCATTGAACTGTCTTTTTCTCACTAACCCATGGGAATCCCTAGCTGAAACAAAAATGCTTACATAGGTGTTGATCAAGATTGACTCTGTCATTTCACTTGACCCATTATAAATGTTGAATTTTGACTCAATTCAGAGATAGATGGCCTTTGTTATTTCTGAATATTGGTTTCTATGTTAAGCTCAACAGTTTTGATCCTTGAACTTGAGCAAATGCATATTCATATTTCCAGAAAACCAAAATAATAAAATTAGATTTAAGCCTGTGAATTTTTTCAAGCTATCTCACAGAACAAAGATTAATTTGTTAACTGTGAGATAAAATTTTTATGAAAGATTAAAAATAAATTAATAAAATCAAAGTTTTTACATACATATATAGAATAATTAGTGAATATTTTGCGAAGTACCACAAAGAAACACCCATTTTTCTCCATTATATATTGTGTATGTAGAAATATAATATCATCTTGTTAAAAGACAAATTTGGAATATTCTCATATTTTTAAAAGAAACTTTATGATGTTTTGTTTATAATTTTAGAGTTTACATATAAATTTTATTTGGGGAGGGACACCAGGAATTGAATTCCGGGCTTGATGCTTGCCAGCTAGGTGCTATTCCACTGAGCTATATACCCAAACTTCACATGGTAATATTTGCAAAATAAATAAAATGATTGTGGATATACCCAACAGGTTGCAAGATAATATTAGTATACTTCTGTGTTTTCTTTTATTTTATGTGGTTCCTGAAAAGAAATCATCCAGAGCTTACCTAGATCTGAGATTCTTAGATATGAATTTTTCCAGAGTTGTTGACCAATGATATTTGTTGTTGGAGTTGTGCTACTCCTTGAAGATTGTTTCAGAATGAAGTAGTGTTTTCCAGAAGAAGCTGAAAGTTCTGTTTCATTGCCAATTCTCAGTCCTCTTTTCTCATGCTTGCCAAAGAATAAGTAGCTCCAAAAAGCTAGCACTGGTTGCTAAACACTTTGCTACACATAACTCTATCATCACTTTACAATAACAACTGACAAATTATGCATTACTGTCAGAGGGAAGGTTTTTAAATCACTTCCTAACTACATTTACTAAAGATTTTGAAGGTAATCAGCAAAGATATACTTTTTCCTTGAATGTTTATTTGTAATCTGTAGTCTTTAGGGATGTGTCAATTATAACATATCAGCTACCTGTTGTGAAATTTGGATAACAAGATAATAGAGGTAATTAGCAAGGTTTGCAGACTATGGAAAGCTGTTTCCTGACATGTTTATGCTGTGAAGTAGAGTCATGTTAACAGAATATTCTATTTCATCCCTGAGGACAATAAGTGTCTTTTAAAAATCCTGTTTATATCAGGATGAAATTGATAGGGTTGAAGGGTGCTCAAGTAATAGGGTTAATATTTAATAAATTTATTTTAGCAGAAATCACATTGCCATAACTCCTGCTCAGAATAATGCACCTTGCTTTGAACACAGGTATCCCATCATCCTGGCTGCTGCCTGAAGCAGTTCTAGAAGTCCTCTTTCATTGGTGTCTTTATGAAGGGAAAAGTCTGTGAGTGCTGCCAAAACTGCCATCCACTACAAAGCAGGATTACTGTGGCCTCAAGTGCCTCACCCAGTGGACTTGGCTCTGTGTGGCTCCTGGCTCTTCGCTGAATTCAAAACAACCATTGGATGGGGAATGTTTTTGAGTGAATTCAGACCACTAATGCAGCAATGACAGCACAACTGAAGCCATTTATGTCAGAGCACTTCCGGAAGTGCTTCAGAAAGTCGGAAGAATGATAGGACAAGCGTGTTTGAAATGAAAGGGAGAGTTTTGGGGATGTATGATGATACGAGTTCACTGTAATAATTTTTTAAAAATTTAAGTATTTACTATATTTTAATCACCCCTCATGCATTACAGACATTTAGAGATGCAAATATACCAAATGATATGGAGTGTGGTTTAAATTTGCTCTCTCAAACTCAAGAGTTTAGGTTTTCACTTGTGAAGAGTTTGTGAAAAATCTCTAACAATTATTTTCTTTTTTCTTTATATGTATTTGGTACAGAGTCTCCCTATGCAGCTTGGATTCATAGTGATCCTCCTGTTTTCAGCCTCCCTGGTGCTGATATTACTGCATGCGCCACCATGTCAGGTCTCTGTGGCTGGCTCAGCACGCCTAGGGGTGGGGCCAGGGCAGCATGTGGTACCCAGAAACCCTGTTTCCACACTTGCCTAAGCAGGCACTTAGTCTGCTGAGCTAATATTTTTCCTTAGGTCCTCTTCCCCTAACTTTGTTCCACATATTTGTCTTTCCATCCTGCTCATCAACCCAAGCAGAACAGAATTAATAAATAATTATTGTATATTTTTCAGGTGCTCAGACTAAAATAAGATTAAATTTGTAGCCAGCTGTGGTGGTGCACACTCATAATCCCAGAACTTGGGAGGCTGAGGCAGCAGGATTGCTGTGAGTTTAAGGCTAGCCTGAGCTAAAAATGAGACCCTGTCCTAAAAAAATAAGAAATGTTTAAAAAATACTAAATTTGTACCTTAAAAATGAATTTTGTTTTAAGAGAAATAGCTAACTTTTAAGAACAAAAGCAACATAATTTTAAAAATTCATCTAAAGGCAGTGAAAAGGGTTATTTGGGTGATTGTACATCGTACCTGGAGTGGGGGGCCATGGTTTCTCAGGGGTCACAGTGCTGATGGAACCAGAGTGCCTTGTAGACTCCCGGGGCGATAGGCAGTGGTTCTGGTATAGGCGTGAGGTTCTTTCCCTCCATATCCTCATGTCTCATCATTTGTGAGTTTGTTTGTCTCCTGTTTTAAAAGACTGGAATGAAAAAGCAAAACTATGAAAGATGGACTTTGACCTTCGTTACTACATTAAAAACATACTAAGGCTATGTACACTTTTCTTGACTCATAGGTTCTGCAATGACCAATAAGATGAATATTTAAACTCAAGTATCTATGGATCTTATTGTTTTAAGTCAATGTGGCTGCTCTTTTCTTTTGGGAAAAAACGATGATGTTTAGTGATTTTGATATTATTGTAACCTATCACGTGAGTGAATTCAGTATGTGCCGAAGACTCACCTTGCAAAAAGTCATTTCCCTAATTAAAAAAAATTAATGTTAATATCTAGGATATCCCAAAGCTCCTTTGATCATATTTAAAGCCGCTCAATCCTCAACTACTGTTTGCTTGTGAACTTTATTTGAAGGTTTATTTATGATATGATATGTCAAGATTTAGGTGAGTTTTATAAGTTCATGCTGTGCTAATCTCTGTTATATTTACTACCAATTTATTTGACAGAGCTGACACATGTGAACAAAAGCCTTAGTTCACCTACTGAGAGATAAACATAAGTGTGTTCAATGATGACTGATTTATGTTTGGTAAAACCAAACTCACTTAAAAAAATTTAATCCATGAAATATGAAATCTTTTGATTTGTGTTAACAGAACAGCAAGAAAAGGCATCAAAGATCCAAAATGTATAGTAGATATTGTAAAATGGGAAGAAACTGTTCAAAAGGAAAGAGAAACTGGGATGGGGAAAAACAAAAGGAAGAAGGGAAAAGTGATATACATGTACATATATACATATTAGTTATGATAATTATGCTACTAATTTTTCTTAGTTCATTGAAAATAAAGGTTTGTGCTACTAATATTGTTTGGATTAAATGACTCTGGGTAACTCATGTGAGGATAACAATGCTCAGTGTATTTACCATTGTTATCCTCCAATTAACTTGTTTTACTTTCCTCTGTAAAATAAAAAAAAAAAAAGCTATAGTTGATTTCTTTTTTATCAATGTATTTTTCCCCAGAGATACGTTGTTTGGTCCACTCATGGCCCACTTATATATACACTCCCATGAGAACAACACAAATGTTTTTATATTAATAAGTCAGTGATCTCATTTTTTTTGATTACTATACTTGAATATACTTCATTCAGGTGAAATTTGAAGAAAATCTACATTCAAATGGAACTAAACCCGGGGTTTGGGCAAATAGCTCAGCAGATTAAAGCACCTGCAAGCAGGTGCAGGGGCTGGGAGTTTGATCTTCAGGCTTGCCAGCCCCACCCGCAGGGTGCACTGAGGTGGCAGTTGAGACTGGGTATGGTGGCGTGCACCTGTAATCCCAGCTCCTGGGAGGCTGTGAACAGGAGGATCACTATGAGTCCGATCTAGTAGTGAGACCCTGAGCATCTTGTAGATCCTTCCCCAAAATACAGTCAATCAATCAGTGAATCAATCAATCAATCAATCAGTCAGTGCAAATAAGCCCTAACTAGCCCAATACGGTAAGACAAACTATAACGTAGGGTGACTCAGAGGTGCTGCTAGTCAGCTGGGGATTGCTTTGCTCAGGTAAGACAGAAAATCACAATTGGCAAAATACAGTTTGCTTTGGAACCAGCATCCTTGTCCCTATCAGTGGCCCTCAGCCTTCGTGTTACAGGTCTCAGCTGTGGGCACCAGAGCTTCATAAGTTATTATCTCCTAGTGGTGTAACTCTTGGTGGCTTCTGGCTCCTATCCTGGGCCCCCTGGCAGCCAAGGCTCATAGTCCCCTCCATGGTAACCTGGAGCCTTTGTAGAAGCTTCTTCTGATTCTGAGACTCTAGGTCATCATTGCTGGCCTCTTCCAGTCAATGTTGGCTTCTGGTATTCTTGACTCTTTGACATCTCACTGCTGCCTAGGACCCTTCAGGCCTAATTGCTTCTAGTGTCAGTAACTCTTTTTTAGAGCAACTTACTTACGCCACTACACCTAAGAATTATGAGTAGACAATGGGATCACTAAAGCGAGGCTTTCATCGAGACCCATGTCACAGCACAAAGACACAACACCCAGAGGGAATCCTTCTAGATTGATCTGAGGAGGACTGAGGAAATGCATCTTGTATAGAGCAGGAGAGGCCAAGTGCAGCCCAGTTCTCTACATGTCACAGATCTATCTGGGGACTCAGGGTAGAGACAGAATTGGGGGAGGGTCCTCTGGAAGTTGCATTCATTTGTTAGTTCCACATTTGAAGTCATCTGTAATTATGGAAAATATTTCCTGGAGCAGTGGTGGAGGTTTTAGGATAGCCATATCAACAATTCAGCCAAACTGTAGCAGAATGGGCCGAGTGACTGACACAAGCTCCTGTGATGTCTGGGAAAAGGATAGGGCTGACCTTGGCACTGCAACGGCTCCTGCTTTGTAAAAGTCTCCAGGAAGGGTTGCCTGGGCACTGAGATTTGGGAATTTCAGGAATAACAATGGGCTTTGTGGTCCTTGTCTGGGCTCTGCCCTGTCAGACATGGAGTTCCAAGTTCTCAGAGAGGAGGCAGTAGCACCTGGGATGTTGGGAGGAAGATTCTGGGTTTGTGCCAAGGTGTGTCTCTTGTCAAAGCTGAGGGAATGAACAATGCTTAGAGGGAAGCTGTGGAAGCAACTGTAGGGTGGGAAAACCCAGCGGCAAGCAGTCTAGGACACCCTTAGGGAGCTGAGGAGGGAAGGGGAGGGGCAGACTATGGTCAGTAGGGTCCTATCTCATCTTGTCAGATGAAAACAAAATTGTTTTCTGTCTCAGAAGGATCTAATAGTCAATATTTTCTTTCCTTTTTCATCAGTAAAGGACTCAAGTAGTTAAGATATAATAACAACAACTGATTAAGAGGACCATAATTTTTCCTTCAGCTTCAACAAAATTCCCACAGGACCTAGAATTTCTTACAGTTTATCTCTCCCATTTCAGATGTGTGTGATTCTTTTTTTTTTTTTTAATCCTTTTCCAGCTTTACAACCTAGTAATGCATTTTTCAAGGACTGAAGAGACATTTCTTGAAATATAATCATTACAACTTCTAGGGCTGGGTTCAGTGGGAGCCAATTAGCAAGAGCAGATGGCTTAATCACAGAAGAAACACTTGCAAAGGCAAGAAAAACTCTGAGCACTCAGCACCTCCTATCGATCATCCTTTCCCCTAAAGTCCCACAGTACTTTTCCACCATGTACTCCAGCACTGAAAAATGAACAAATGGTATACATTTGGAAGAACAAGATGAAAGATATTCAGCCATGATTTTTTTATTGCACATTGCTATCTTTGATGTAGTTGCACGTCTTTTCAATTGTGATTATACTTTTTAAAATAAATTTTAAAAAAGTAAAAAGGACAAGAAAAAAATTAAGGATTATTGAAAGGGCTAATGCTCAAGCATTTGCCCAGTCTTGCATACCTATATCTACTCACTTGAGCAACAGATTTGATGTTAAAAATATGTAGTATGAAAACCATTGTTAATTTGTTATTCTTGTTTTGAAAATCTGTACGGTATTATTACTGTTTCTGTCTTTTTTGCTTTTGTTTTTGTTTTGACTCTTTAAAATAAAATAAAATAAAACTTACAAAAGCAAAATGAACAAAAATCTGCTTCCTCCTCCCCTCAAAACTCACCTTTTGTTTTATCAGCCTTGAGCTGAGGCAGGGATCTGGCCTCTCTCTCCTATTGTAAAAGCTTGAATAAAATCTGCCTTATCTGTTTAGCTCTGTCCTGTACACTATTGCTTTTACCTAAACTACTTATGGAAAGGTAGAGGAATAAACAAATAATAATAGAAATAAACAGCTAAAAGAAATAGAAACATATGACATCTATTATGTGTTATAGTCTCCTAAAGATCTGTTTAGTAGTTTATGTAATCATTCCAACCCAATGGACTACAATTATCTCCCTTTCCTTCATAAATAACATATCAGTACAGCACAGAGAAGTTGGCAATTTTACTTGAATTGGTAGACTTACTAAATGATAGAGCTCCGTGTCAAATCCAGGCGCCATTATCCCAGCACCCATGCTTTTAACCTCAAAATAGAACTTTCACTGCCCATTTGTTTTCTCTCCACAGAAATGTATATTTTTTAAAAATGTAATGGATTCTGATGGTGGGATTTGACTATGAGTTCCATCTTATAAGTAAATGATTTGTTTTGAACAGCAATCTTTGAGCAATCTTTCAAAAACACAGAATATTATAGCCACCTGCTACTTTTGAAGTACATAGCAGTGCAGATGATACAATTTTTTAATAAAATATATTTATGTTACATTTTATAGGTTACAAAACAAGTTTACCTGTAGATTTTCTTAATAATTATAAAGAATAAGAAAATCATCAAAAGAAGTGAAATCAGACACAGAAGCTTAAATGTCATCTGGTTTCTCTTATGTGAGAGACCCAGAATAAAGATAAAGAGCAACATAAAAGCCAGATAACAGGGTGTAGGGAGAGAGGGCTTTCAAGGGGGAGGGATCAAGAGGTGCAGGGAGGGGAGCGCAGGGGAGGCAAGTGACGAAACAAGGAGTTGGGACGTGTTATGTGTGAATGAGAGCTCCAGGCAGGGAATGTGGACATGTACTGCAGACATGCACAGAAAATGTAAAGGGCATCAAAAATGAGTGGAAATGGAGAAGAGAGAATGGAAAAGAACAAAGATCTATTACGTACTTCTACCAACTTCTCATAAAGAATATAAACGTTATGTACTACACAGAGGTACTAGTAAACTAAAATTTAAAAGTGCACTTTCCCAAAGATCAACACAGTTAACTAGGTACTAGGCAAAATTTGAACTTGACTGACTGATGCCCACTGAAGGGATGAGGACCTCGAGGGCCTAAGGTATCATTACCATTCTTTCTTGTAATCTTCTAATTTTTCCTCTTCATGTTTTGTGGGCTCAATATGTTTCACCTAACAAATGTAGGCCCAATAGTACAATGAAAGGAGAGGTTCAGACTACATTCCCCATATGGCTATAACTGGAATAAAGAGCATGCATAGAATAGCAAAAATCCTTCCCTACAATAATGTTGAATAGATAGCCCAATTTAGTTATAACGTGAAATCTCCACCCTTGACAGAACATGGAATGTACTCTGAAAAACTGGCAAACACACAGTAATGAGAGCTTTCCCTGTGGCTTGTTTTGTCCACTTCCTTAACAAATCCTCTTCTCTGGAATGACCCAAGGCCTCACCTTAGCCAACAACCCTTTATCTAGAGAGCTTAAAAACTTTTGGTGTGAGACTGTCCAGATTTTTGATTTACACAACACAATAAATCTCCTTTACGTTTTATTTAAGCACCTATCTGGGGTTTTGCAGAGGCTAAGGACCTAGAAGCCCATGAACTAACATCAACAGAGAATAAATGTAAGTTGACTTTAAAACTGAGACATACCCATCTCTGACAAAACTAAACAAAAAGAGAGATATAAATGAAGGACCATTTTTTTTTATCCGTATATACAAAATAGAATAGATGTACAGCTACTTTCTCAATTCAATGAGAAGAAAAGATTTGTTCTAATAGTGTTGGACAGGATATCATGTCTGCATCTTATAGTATGAAAAACCATTACAAAGACAACAATATGTAATTTACTAATTATTGAAACTGCCCTACTAATCAGCTTTGAAATGGTCTTGTTTCTATTTGTTTCTCAATATAATTAATAATAATACAAAAAACTGAGACATAAGGAATAGGTGGTAATAGTATAAATTGTACAAATATTTCTGTCAAATTCCTTAGAGCTTACATATTACTGATAAGTGTGAAAACTACAATTTTGGGTCATTGAAGATATTTTTTTCTTCTCTGAAAGCTCTGTAAAACACACACAAAAACAAAAAACCCAAAACCAAAAGCAATGTCTGGTAAGTGAGAAAAACCCGAGAGTAAATGCTTTTCAAAACATACTCCATGGAAAGACTTGGCAACTTGTTATTTAATTACAGATTATCAACATGATATCAGAGAAAAGAGATCTGAGCCAACATTTGAAGAAAACATATTGAAGAGGTAAAAAACTAGTCATGAACCAGCTTCTGCATTCTTAAATCTTCTCACATCCTGCTGAGTGAACTGTTTTTCCTAGATACTGATGAAGTCTTTCAAGTTAAATCTCTTTCTCTTTGAAAATTTAGAGATTAGAAATAACTAAATTGAAACCTTTAAACATAGGAAGCAAAATGTGAGTGGCCTTTTTTTTTGCTGCAATTCCTAGGAATACGAAGCTGGCACATAGAAATAAGGCAGACCGAGTGCTTAGTGAGGGCAGATGGGAGGCAGAAGAAACGTCTACCTCTGCACTTCACATCATGAAATCTGCAGGAAGGACTGTGCTCTTCCCTGACAGCGCTTAAGGAGAGCAGTCAGCGCTCATTATGAAGAGTTGCGAAGTAGTTGAAACACACATTTTTCTGAGAACATTCTGGATACAAATGAACAAAATATACATTGAGAAAGTAGCTGTACATCTATTCTATTTTGTATATACAGATACAAAGTAGTCCTTCATTTATATCTCTCTTTTTGTTTAGTTTTGTCAGAGATGGGTATGTCTCAGTTTTAAAGTCAACTTACATTTAGTCTCTGTTGATGTTAGTTCATGGGCTTCATTAGTGACACACGTTAAGAAATCACCTTTCAGGAAAAAATCATAAATGTTTTAGAGAAAGCAAGCACAACATGCTCAAAACACTCTGCAGCATTTTAGCATGCGCCGAGCTTCTTATCCTGTTATGAGAATAACAGGGCACACAGAAAATGGATGGTTAATCAGGCTCTCTCTCTGTCCTTTCTCTCTTTTAAATCTTTCCTTCTCCTTTGCTTTCACATGTGACTCTCCTTTCTACACATCAAGCTTTTCACAGGGAAGAGAAACTCAGAAAATCCTAAAGTGGAGCTAAAGGATTGCTATGGCTGTTTTAGAGAGATTTTCAGGGAATGTCAAAATCCAGGAGGTGAGTCTGTTTGTTCACCCATGGCTGTCCCCAGAAGTGGTTTCTGGTTTGGGTGCAAGCTCCCATCCTCTGCTCTAGCAGCCACTCCGAATCCAACCTAAGTAAAGGATATACTTGGCAAGCACAGTGTCAACCTACCTCTAGACTCTTTCCAAGCAGAACAGACCTCTACACTACTTTCAGTAGAGATTTCTGGAACATTCATTGGTATTCTTATGCATCTCTGTATTAATCAGCTTTCTATAACTGACAAGAAAAGTCATCTTACCGAGAAAGCAGGCTTATTTCAGTTCATCAATGTGGAGTTTTCAGCCCTTCATGATCTGGCAAACCTATGTCTTTGAAATCCACAGGGAGTCAGGACCTCATAGCATGAGTTTGCAGTAGTATAGACCTGTTCCCATCATGGGCATCATGAGAGAGGCAGATGTACAAAGAGACTGGTTCCCATAATTTCCTTGGTGAGCACAGCCTCTGATCTCTCCCTGTCCCAACTGGGCTCCACTTTTCAAGGTTTTCAGCATTTCCAAATAGCACTAAACTTAGTATTGAACTTTTAGCACTTGAAGTTTTGGGGAGTATTTCAGATCTAAACTACAACACTGTGTATAAGAAAAAATCTATTAATCCATATGTATGCTGTATTTGTATGTGTATGTATAATTATCTCTATATATTTCTCATATAGAGCAGTAATTATCAATGTTGGCTGTATGAGGATCTCAACAAAGGGACTTAAAAAGATCTCTAGACTGCCTCAGGCTAGTTCTGCATGAATTGGTAGTGGCAAGGACCATGAAGTCCATGATTCTGATGAGTGCAGTAGGGTGAAAAACTGCCACCCAGTGAGCAACTGCAGTCCTCCTCCACTGGGAGAGAAGGAAGTGGAGGAGAGCTGAATTATTTTCTTACTGGGGTCTAGCCTTCTGATAGCAAACAGCCAAGATCTCTGCATTTATTTATTGTGTTTTGAAGGGTTGTTGAAAACCATATCTCCCCTCAAGAATGATCTCCACCTATAGGATTACAGCTGTGTGTTGGTTGTCATCTACTAATAACACCAATGACCTTTTAAAACTTCCTACAAAGTGTAATAGTCTAACCTTGACATATTGGTCTTCTGTAGTTTCCTCTATCAGTCATCTTTTGTCTTACATATTTATTTTAAGGTTTTAGTTATAATTCAATTTCCACTTGCCAAGAAGCATAGCTTATTCTTTCTGTGCAGTTTGGGCTCTTAGTGATATTCTTGGTTTCAGCCTGTCCAAGGCTGGGATTACAGACATGAGCCTCCATGTCCAGACTCATTGGCCAGCTCAGTGCATCTGGGGGCCACGCTGCCATGGCTGTGGTGCTCAGGATCCAACTGTACCTGTGCTTGCCTAAATAGGCACTTAGTCCTCTGAGCTGTCTCACTGGTACCCCCCCCAAAAAAAACTTGATAAAGAGAAAACCATGGTTAGAACAAAGCATAAAATATTTTCACACTAAAATTATAACATAGGAATGATAGGCAAGTTGTGATAGATTTGAAAATGCATGACCTGAAAATATATTACAATTGTTAATGGTACACAAAGAAAAAATATGTTATGAATAAAATTATTGTTTGCTCTAATGAAGTGTGTCTCATCGGATACAAGTTGCTTTGCCTTAATTAATTCCTCTGTATTCAACATCTTTTGTCCAAGTATTATTGTGCTTATGATTTAAAGTTTCTGATGTTCTTTCTGTTCTAAAATCAGCCCCCTCACTTTTTAGGTTGTTCTTTATTGGACATTTCTATCTTTCTGGCCTCTGGTTAATTATCATGTAGTGTTTCCTTTTCATTGAAAAAGAAAGCTCATAATGTAGTTTACTTCACATTGCTATATTTGACTGAAGTTGCAAATGTTTAATGGCTCTTAAGGGGAGAGGGAAATGTCCAAGCAAGAAAGAGTTTTCTAATTTTTCTGAGAAAGCTTCGTCATTACAAATATTCACCTGTCTATTACAGCATGGTGCTGATTTTCTGAAGAGTCAAATCATCCTCTTATTTGCTGCATTATACATTAAGCACAATTATGGCCTTACAAGGTAGGAAAAGGGAAGGTTTAAGGTAAAATCATAAACACAGTTGAAGCTAGTTTTATCCTACAATTGATCTGTAGAACATTCAATGATGTCATGGTTTGAGGTTTTTGCAAGGTGAACAATATAGTACAGGATGTATTTTGTAATAGTATTTTATAAGGAATTACTCAAGATCACACACTAAAAATGCAGAAAAATCTATCCACATATTAAACACTAATGGATCCTAACAATGCCTCCTACCAATCCAATGAGAGGCCTAGAGTCCACAGCAAAGTCCCATGCAGGCCCACTTCATGAATATGTGATGGAAAGAAGCAAAGGTCAGTGGTGGAACTAGGAAGTGTATGCCAGTGGGAGGAAGAATCTGTACTAAGAAGCTGAGGGATGAGAACTGAAGCTAGGAAGCAGCACTCAAGGTAAGCACCAGAGCTCCCCCCAAAATACCACAGCTGTCCTCAGCAACAGTGAGGTCCTGAGCTCCTCCAGTGATGAGGAAAGCCGAGTTCCCATCAGGAAAACCAGAATGGCAAGCTTCATAAGACTGAGCAGTGCACCATCTTCCCTTGAGGAGCAGGAAAGGGTATTTAAGATGAGGACCAAAGATTCTCCAGAGTTCATCAGGAAAGCCAGCCTAACAAGGCCTTCCAGTAGAACAGCCTAAGAGAGCTAGCAGCCTCCAACAGTTCCAACAACTTCTCCAAACAGCATCCCTAACCGCATCTGTCAGCTTCCCCTATTCTGCTGGCAACAGTCCTCAGGTGGGCCTCCACACCCAGCACTATGCTAGTTTGATTTAACTGTGTGTAGTAAGCTGACCACCCATTAGAAATCCACTATTCTCATTTTCTGTTTTAGTCATCTTACCATTACTTTAACAAAATATATGAGATAATGAACTGATGAAGAAGAAAGCATTTATTTTGAATCATAATTTTGAGATTTCATACCATGATGTTTGCAGTACTTGCTTTGGGCCTGCGGCCAGGCCGTATATCATGGGAGAAGCACATAGTACAGGAAGTTGCCAAGCTCATGATGGCAGGGAAACAGAAGGAAGGAGACGGCTTTGGGTTTCAGCTTGTCCTTACCTCCTACCTGTACCCAGGCCGGAAACAAGGCCTTCAACTTGTGAACCTCTGGGAGATATCTAACAACAAAGACAGTATTTTCTCTACTAAGTCTTTGCAAATGGAAAGAAAGCAGACATTATATTTTAAAGAGTAAACGTTTACTGCTTGCTTTTTGTGACATAAGTATATTTCAGAGAAAATAGGAATAATATTAAAGATCAGGTGCCATGGACCTGAGGATTGTGTTTATGCATTTAAGTAATAATTTACTTACACAAGGCTTGGTGCATTCAGAGTTATCAACCACAGGAAAAATAGTATTTTAGAGTGTCACAAATAGTATCACTACATTGCATCAAATTTCAATGCAGGAAGATTATTTAAAATATTATTTTAATTTGTGTAAGAGTTCAATTGGCTTTTGCAACTCAATTAAAACATGACAGGATTCACTGTATTTAAAAGCATTGAACTCATACAAGTACTTTCATCATCCATGTGGTGTGAAATTATAAATTAATAGTAGAAACACATTTGGGAAATTCAGAAATTTGGAATTTCATAACCATTTCTTAGTCAAAGAAGAAATCACCAGGAAATTAGAAAATACTTTAAGGCAAAATAAACACAGTATGCCAAAACTTATCAGGTACAATGAAAACTATATGCAGAGGAAAATTTATTATTGTAAACATTGAGATATTAAAAGAGATATTAAATTAATAACCTATTTTCCACATTAAGAAATTATAAAAACAAGAAGAAACTGAACTCAACCAACTGGCAAGAAAGGAATACTGAAAAATAAAGGAGAAATAAATAGAAAAGAAGAAAATATCAAGGAAAAAGGGAATAGATTTACCTATGTATAAAAAAGGAAGCAAGAGAAAATAATCAAATGGCCAAAGCCAGAAATGGAAGATAGGAAAATGCCTAGAAAATAAAATGGATTTCAAGGGAATGTTATTAATTGAAATTTAAAGCCACAATGTGATACAATTTCACATTCACTAAGGACA
This sequence comes from Ctenomys sociabilis, assembly GCA_004027165.1. Lineage (NCBI taxonomy): Eukaryota > Metazoa > Chordata > Mammalia > Rodentia > Ctenomyidae > Ctenomys > Ctenomys sociabilis. The sequence continues at coordinate 30,071 of PVKA01000922.1, forward strand.
GCTATAAGGAAAAGAACATGTCACAATGAGTACACAAAGTGAAGGGACTATAACCCTCATATATTATTGGCAGAACTATAAAATGGTACAGTTGTTTTGGAAAAGTTTGTTGTTTCTCAGAGCTTAAGCATAAAGTTACCTCTAAAGGTTATGCATAGAGAATTAACCACCAACTAATTCATCTCTTGTATATATAACAAGCTAAATAAAAAAAAACTTATCAGCACTACATTTGCACTCAAGTACAGTTGACATTATTCATAAAATGCAAAGTGTAGAAACAATATTAATGTTTCTACACTTAACCCATCAATTGATGAATTTAGAAGCAAAATGTATTACATGCATACAAAGATATTAAGTTACTGATACATGATATAAAATGGAAGAACTTTGAACTTGTTGTATTAAGTGAAGCAAAGTAATTATGAAAGGCCATATGGAATATTATTTCATTTATATAACATTTTTAGCTTAGCCAAATTTATAGTAAGTAAACAGTGGTCTGTAGGGCTGAGGCAGATACAGCATGTGCCTGTAACAGGTACAGAGTATCTTTCAGGAGTGCCTGCAGTTTGGATGGTAAATATTAAAGGCTTAGCCTGCAGGGTGGTGCTGGTGGGGTGACAGTAAAAGCTTTGGCTTCTATGTGATGTCTCTGCATTATTAGGGAAGGGTTCCTAAGGGGACTGTGGACTCTGACCCTTCAGTTTCCTTTTGCTGCTTTGTACATTATGTACGTGGTTCACCTCTGGCTTAAAAGGAATGGAGTTCACTGGCAGCAGACTGTAACCCCCAAGCTGAGCCCTAATGAAGGTTTTATCTTTACAAGTTGTTACAGTAATATAGAGATACTTACTATAGTGAGACAAAGCTAGCTGTCACAAGAATTATGAAATATTCTAAACTTAAATTTGGCATTGAACGTACAACTATTTTAATATACCAGAGCCATTGAATTGTACACTTTCATGGGCAAATTTTATGGTATGTACATTATGTCCTAATAAAGATGTTAAAATGTCCCTACTTTATAAATGCCTTAGTATTTAAAATGCATTCTTCTTAAGCCAAGAAATGGCTACTTTTCCAAAGTTTAAAAAATTTTACTATGAGAAAAATTTAAAGGCAGTATTCTGACATGCCAGTGTTGCAAAATGTAACCATTATAGATTTTATCTATTTCTCCAAACATGTTTATGTCTGCTAAAATTTTCATTTTTTGCTAGTTCACAGGGAGGGATTTGGCAGTGCAAATATATCAACGGTGAGACTTATGGTAATGGCAAGTTTGAAATATAGCAAAAATATACTTTTGCAGGATTATACCTGAACGCAACTTAATTTTCATATATAAATGTCTTCCTGTTAGGTCACATATATTTTTTGTGGCTCAAAGTAGACTATCTGTAACAAATATGTCTATCTTTTAAAATTATAAGATGATACTTTAAAGAACAAGATTTTTGATAATATATAATGAAAGTGCTTTTCATATGCCTTAATTAAGTGCTGTGTCAATCTTATAGTTCTATTAAAGTATATAGATAAAAGAGTATTTTACCTTTTCTTATTGGCTTGCTTAATAATTTGAGCAAGTGAGTTAATTAAAATAGATATTGAAAAAAGAGGTTTGGGAAATTTTATGGCAAAAATGTCAAGTAAAAGTTTAATTTCTTATTAACAGAAAGGACTACGAATGAAGGTGCAAATGAAAATTGTTTTGAGAAGTGAGGAAACACTCTAACTTTCATGGTTGTACACACTAAAACACTGTTAATTGAAGAAATATATGACAGCTGGAGTTACAACTTAGTGGCACAGTGCCTGAATGGCGAGCCTGAGGTCCTGAATGGGATTCTTAGTACAAGAAAGAAGGAAAGAAAGAAAGAAGAAAGAATGAATGAACTATATGACAAAGAAGGGATCAATTAAAATATTAAAAGATTGATATGAATATATACTTGGAAGGTTAAATTGTGCAGGTAAAACATGATAAGGTTGAAAGAAGGATTTAATTTGGTTTTTAAAATCAGGCCGAGCACATTTAAAGACCCGCTCCAAAAATGGGCATCTGAGATGAAGATGCACTTCTCAGAGGAAGAAATACAAATGGCAAGTAAATACCTGCAAAAATGTTCATCATTGGTCATTTGAGAAATGCAAATTAAATCAGCACTGAGATTCAATCTCACCCCAGAAGAAATGGCTACCATCAAGAAGTCAGCCAATAACAAATGCTGGAGAGACTATGGTGAGAAAGGAATGCTTCTGCACTGTTGGTGGAAGTACAGACTGGTACAACCACTATGGATATCAGTGTGGAGATTCCTCAAAAAACTAGAAGAGCAGGTCCCATTTAACCCAGCTCTTCACCTTTTAGCTGTGTTTCCAGAACTGAAAATTTCATGCCACAATGAGATATGTGCACCTGTGTGTTTAGTAGCACAATTGTCATAGCGAATGACAATTGGTATTGTTATACTAACAACCCAGATGCCCATCAACTCAAGAATGAATAAGAAGGGGGCTGGCCAGATAGCTCAGTGGATTAAAAGTGCCTGCTTAGGCAAATGCAGGGATCAGAGTTTGATTCCCAGCCTACAGTGCCAGTCCCACCCCCAGGGCATGCTGAGGTGGCAAATGAGACAGCATTGTGGCATGTGCCTGCAATCCTAGTGCTTGGGAGGCTGAAAAACAGGAAGGGTCCCTATGAGTCCAATCTGTGCAATGAGACCCTGTAGACTCTATACTAAATACATTTTTAAAAAATGGATGAAGAAGGTGTGGTATTTTTACACAGTGAAGTATTCAGCTATAAAACAGGATAAATTTGAGTATTTTATCAGTGAATGGATGCAACTAGAGAACGTAACTTTGAGTGAAATAAATCAGACTTGCATGTCCAAACATTGTATTGTCTCCCTAGTGTAAAAACCTGAAAGATAAAATGGAAACAAAGGTATAGTAGATACAGGGAAAAGGGAATAAACTTACTCAAAAGGAAAGAGCTATTGAGTTGAGGAGAAGGACAGGAGAGAGATCAGGGGAAAGAGATTTATCTATGTATGGAAGCAGAATGGTTTGGACAACTGTACTGTGCATTTCTGCTGGTCTATGGAAAGGAGCAGTTAATGCTTTAATTTGTTTTTTCTCCTTTTTTCATTTGTTTGTACTTTTTCTATTCTTAATTTCTTATACATTTCTTTCTTTTTTTCTTTCTTCTTCTAATTTTATATGTATATATCTGATAATATGAATAACTGGTTGGATGACAACACTATGTATTACAATAAATACTGTGAAATTCATTATTACTTTGTTAAGTGAAATTCTGTATCACTTATAATTTGTTATTTTAATTCTAATTTGTACTCTTTTAAAAAATAGAAAAAGTTAAACAATCATTATCAATGACACTAAAGTTTAGAATATGCTCGACCAGTTTCCTAGCAGAACAGCCTTACTCCTCTATGACTTTATCCCTTCTTACTTCTCCTTCTCCATCAACAACAACCATGATGATAGCAGTAATCATTAGGCTGCTTCCATTATAGGGTAGTGTTATCTCTGTGTCAGGAAAGTGTGATACTCTCTAAAAGGCCATCTTTTATTTCTTCTTTACCCAACTACGTACAGTGGAAGGTATTGAAACGTTTATGTGAATTTGATATAAATTACACTGGCAGGAAATACCAAAGCTAAGTTCAAATCTGTGACATTGGAGTGTAATTTCTGGGACCTTCCAAGTTTATGGAACTATCAATAGTTCCCTGAAGAAGTAGCATCATTTCATACTTTCTACAAAGTCTTATTCTGTCTGTAATATTTTTCCTATGATAGATTGTAAGGTTTTCATGCTGTAGGACAAAATCTCCTATGTTTCCCTTGTTAAGGTTTCTCTTATTCAAACAAGGAAAATTGATAGCACTGTCCTTAGTACTACATTGCTTCTGACTCACTGCAAATACTCCCCTGGTCCTACATTGTGAAACTATTTATGTACATATCTGTCTAGAATGTAATGAGCATAGAACATATGATGTTGAGAATTGAGAAATGAACAAATGCCCTGCATATATAAAATACTATGCTACTCTGCCTAGATATATGACATCATTATAGCACTCAATAACAAATGCTAAATTTTAATTTAACCAAATAGTTATATGGATGGTAATGATTACCTCAAAAAATAATTTTAGAAATTATACCAGTAGTTATTAACTTATTGGTATAACTTTCTGGCCCAGTATTTTGCTACATGTATTCTTTGTCATCTTATACAATGTCTATAAATTTGGTGCCAGTTATTGACTACATGGATTAAAGAAAAGAAAATTTTACACTGGAAAAAGGTATATTATAAACTTCTATGCATTCATATATAATAAAAAGTTCCCCTTTTCTTTGCCTGGTTAGGATTAAAAGATGCATACTCTTGACTAGAAGAATGCTTAAATTGGTCAAAAAGTAGACTTCTTGAGAAAACAGTGGTACAAAAGGAAATATATAACAATTGCTGTACTTATAATGCTGGGTATGCAAAACAGAAGCACAGCCCTCTTTTTTGATAATAATGGGAGCACTCAGAGTGATTCTATTGATATCTGTTGTCTTACAAAAATCCTAGGGAGAAAGAGAGTAATAAACGCCTTCTAAGCAGATCTTTCTTTCTTTCTTTCTTTCTTTCTTTCTTTCTTTCTTTCTTTCTTTCTTTCTTTCTTTCTTTCTTTCTTTCTTTCTTTCTTTCCTTCCTTCCTTCCTTCCTTCCTTCCTTCCTTCCTTCCTTCCTTCCTTCCTTCCTTCTTTCTTTCTTTCTTTCTTTCCTTTCCTTCCTTTCCCTTCCCCTTCCTTTATCTGTTTCTGTCTCTCCCTGTCTCTGTCTCTGTTTCTCTCTGTCTCATTTTGTCTCTCTCTATATCTCTCTCTCTCTCTCTCTCTCTCTATCTCTCTGTTTCCTCTCTCTGTCTCTGTCTTTCTCTGTCTCTCTCTGTGTTTCTCTCTCTCTGTCTCACTGTCTCTATGTGTCTGTCTGTCTTTCTCTCTCTCTTTCTGTCTCTGCCTCTCTCTCTCTCTCTCTCTGATCTTGCTATGTAGTCCATCCATGCTAGCCTCAAACTTATTGTGATCCTTCTATCCCAGTCTCCTGAGAGCTGGGATTATAAATATGCATCAGCTAAACTGAGGGGGCCATTTCATTTCAGGCCAAAGAGGTCTGACATAAACGTCCAACAGGACTGAAAGGGCCTGGAGCCTTGTCTCCTCTGGCTCCTGGCACCCAGATCATCACTTTCCAAAAGCCTCAGGCAAGGGTAACAGTGGAGGATAAAGTGAGGAACTTCCCACTCACTCACACAGTCAGGCATAATCCTTTAAAGACAGTACCTAGGGTTCAGGACTCAGCTTACAGCACCCTCCATTATAGGACCACTGCTTACGTACTTCAATGCCCGGACCCTCACAGATCTCTGCGCAAGTCTCTTCCACACTCCCTCATACTTCTCTGAGGCCTTGGGACTGAAGTGTAACTCTATTCTAATCACTTATAAAGAAACTAAACACACAGACATTACAATCGCTAAGACCTACTGAGTTATCAGACCCATCTCTGTAGAAGAGGACTGCGAATATCTCGACACTCATTCTCACAAATACATTAGTTTGCTGCAAAAATCACAGAAGACTATCAAAATTTCAAGCCCCAGACACTAACCAAATTGTTGCCAAGCAAAAATGCTACTTGTGTTCAGCTCTCAAGCATAAGAGAACAATACTATCCCCAACTATATGTGAGGGAAACTTACTCTCTTATATATAACACAGACACTCAGGCAAAGCCACAGCCAGTTCTGTCTCAGGACTTGACAGGGGCAACCTGGGCCATGGTTAGCACATGAGCTCCGGGTAGTGAGTCCCTCTGCTTCTTGTACCACTCTTCCTCATGTATCTTTTGATACCTTTGCTCTTTTTTTTTTTTCTTTTGTGGAACCAAGGATTGAACTCAGGACCTTGAGCTTGCCAGGCAAGCACTTATTCTACTGAGCTATCTCCCTGGCCCCACATCTGTCCTCTTGATCTGTCAGTGTGCTTAGACACTAAGGGCATTCTTCCTATGTGCTACCTCATCTTATCTTTGCCTTCCTACCACCTGGACAGGTCCACCAACTGTAGGATATTTATACCTCCAAGCAGACCTTCTTGATGTCCTGGCTAAAAAATGTGAAAAAGGGCAATGCAACTTGCCTTACTGATAAGATTGGGGATAATAGCAAGGACTGGCTTAGGGCATGCACGTCTTGTTATGGCAGTTACTTATTCACCCAAATTTTTGTCTCTGTTTCTGTGTCTCTGTCTCTGTCTCAATCTCATTTAGAACAAGTGGCACAGGGCCTAAAAAGCAAAAAGATTCACTAGCAGTGGTGACTGAATAAAACCAGACCTCCCAATGTTCGTAAAGGGCTGTGTCTTCTCCTAAAAGAGAAATGTTGATTTATGCTAACCAATTTGGAAAGGGGAGAGATGTGACAGGAAATTTAGTGCATCATGCTCATAAAACCCACCAGCAACCATCTGAGCCAAGGGATGCTGATTAGGGATCCAGAACTGGACATCCCTGTTATTTCCCCCAGCACGGTCATTGCTAATGCTTCTTATGACCCTATTATTTGGACCTTGTACAGGCAGATTCTTGGTCAAGTTTGCTTCTCCTCTTTTAATAACTTTAAAGTTACACATTAAAGTGCAGACAAAACTGTTTCCCTGTAAAACTAAAAGAAGCCTTGGATAAATAATACCTGCTTTCTGGACATCAAAAGCCTGACATTATGATATTATATTTACATACATTATTATACCGTATGTCTCTTATCAGTAAATAGAGTGTAGCTCTTTGCATATCTTATTTTTTATATCTGAATTACATCAAAGATTCAATAATTACTACTTTCTACCTTGTTATTTTCCTAGTGGTTGTCTATAGTACTAGAAGCTGACATAATATCCTGTCCACCATTAGTGCAAATCTTGCCTCTAATAGAATTATGTAGAAGCACTGCGTTACCTATCCCAACTGTACTGTCCATACACACACATCATGATTCTTCCTTTCTATACCCCTTCCTTTGTCTACATTTGTCAGAGATGGGCACTCCATTGTTATTCAACTAACTTAGGTGCTTGAACTCGACACCACAATCCAACACAGTCCAGCATTCCACAACAATAGTGAGTTATCCGAAGAAGTTGTCGACCATAGCCATTTACAGCTCAACTTAATATTATGGCCCCAAGATGTATACTTCATTTTTATACTTTTCTGCTGGATGGTTAAGACCTAGATAGAGCAAGACTTATATACCAGTATCATGTATGCACCTTCTATGATACCAAAACATTATGAAAACAGTTTGCAGTGTATTAATTTATCAAATCCATCTTGTCAAGGTATCTTAAAACTGTCTCATTGATATTTGTACTTCAATAAAACAAACAAACAAACAAACAAAAATGAAAAAACTCAGGTCTTTGTGCTTGCCTGGGAAGCACTTATTCCTCTGATCCATCTCCGGCCCCCTATGTATACAATTATTTTAGTGTCAAGATTTCCTAAATTCTGAGAGTGTAATGTAATAAATTTAAGTTTGTCAAGTAAAAAAAAAAAAGCCTGACATTAGCCAACAGCAGTGATTGCCCACCTGCACTTCCCCCTTGTGCTGTCCTTATGCCAAGTGCTATAAAATGCTCTGGACCTAAACATCTGCAGTGCTTGTCCATCAAATCCCTCCTGAGTGCAAGAACTGCTTTTGCTCCTTCCAGTGACCCATAGCGCGTCAGCCTGCTGCCCCACCCCAGAAGGAACCCACAGGGAGAGAGTTGGTTACAACTTGAAGTACATTCCAGATGTTTCTGGCAAACCAGGCAATGAAGAGACAAAGAGTGAATGAGAGACAAGGAGTTGGGGCCTGGGAAGACAAAACATTTCTCTTTGGAAGTACAACAAAATTTGCATTTTATTTTCTTTACATTTAAAGGACTCACTATGCACCCATACTGAGTGGACTTTTAATGGAGGAAGTAACAGCAGCCTCAGGGGATTTTAGTGGGTTTAATGGACCCATGATCTTAGCCAGAGCAAAGATTTTATTGGTTGTGAAATTTCAAGTCAGTAGAAGTACCTGAAATTCTAGTTTGCATAGAAGTGATTATCAGACTGCTGATTCTCTGAAGATAGTGGTATCAAGAAAATAGAAAGGGGGACAAACAGTGTTTATTTTTTAGAACTTCCTTTCTCTGAGAGTCCTTCTCAAGGAAATACCTAAAGAAAATATGGTGCCTGTGGAAACAAAGTGAACCAGTTCAGGGGACAAATGTGCACACACAGTCATTGCGGTGGTGTTTGGGGAGGTGCAGGAAACATCTGAACTTACTAATTTAGTGGCTCATTTAGTGGCTCTTCCACCAGGTGAAGGCTATGGATGATGCCATGAGCTATGATAACATCGATTTATGGTCATGGCAGCATTTATTTGCCTTTCTCTTAATTAGATATACTATTTATTATTTTAATTTCAGAAAGAAAGTCATAGACAAGGAATGATAAAATATATAATGAATGTCTAAAGAACTATTTATCATAGTAAAGTGCACATTGTCATTAATTCCCATCAAAATTCTTCTCCCAAGATTGAACACTCTTACCCTATCAGCTCCACCAGTTTGGAATCCGTTCTAGAAGTCCTCTTTCATTGCTGTCTTTACCAGGTGCTGCTGTGGGCCATAGAAAGTGGCCTCATAAAGCCACTACAGTGTCCTCATCCACCTGATTCCCCAGACCTGGCATCATGCAATTCGTGGCTCTGTCTCAAACTCAGAATGACCACAGAAGATCAAGGTTTCAAATGATTCAAGACACTGAGACAGTCAGGTCAGAGCAACTAAAGCCACTCACAAAGGACTTTAGAAATGCTTCAGAACGTGTCAAGAATAATGAGATAAGTGTGTTCAGAGCATGGGGCAGTGTTCTGAGGTGGACCAACAGCAATGTGTTTTTTCCTATATTAAAAATTTCAACATGCACTACACATTTTGATTGCATGTTACACCCAATTATTTTAGAGCAACTTACAAAATCCATGGTATTTTTCACAGACAGATTTACTTATATAATTATAACAATAGAGCTTTAAAAATATTTATTATTTATTAACTGTGCTATTGTCTTTTATCTTTAATACTTTTTATCACCTCCCTCCCACCTTCTTTTCCCACCACACATGGCTTTTCTGCAATGAAATGAAGTGCTGTGATTATGGTGTAAAAATCACCCTAATAGCTTTGGGAGGTAGTCAACTACTTCGCCACTTCATCCCAGCATTTGAGTTCCTCTTTGATGGTACATTAAGCATCCACAGAAGGAATTATTATCTCTTTAAGCTACAGGATGCTAACAATGTTGAATTTATTGTTCAGTTAGGGTAATGACAGAAATCAACTAATAAACATAGATGAGAAGAAAGAAGCATCTCACATTGTTTCCTTCTTTTCATTTTTGGCAATCAACTATCCAACAGTAAGACTGGAAAATAAATAAATAAGCAAACAGCCCATCACTTTCTTAAAAAGGTTATATTGATGATCAAGGGCTTTCAAGTTACTGAAGCTCAATGATTCATTCAGTGGTTTGCTTTGACTTGAAAGCAGCTCAAATTCTTAAGTGTTTTATTAGCATCATGGATTATGTGCTCCATTTAAGAAGAAGATAATCTACTTAGGCTTTTAAAAAAAAATCTTTGTCTTTACTGAGGGGCAGACTCAAAGAAGATAGTGTTAGGCAGTTCTATAAATTATATTAATTTTTAATATTAATGGCCAGAAGTAACTACTGAAATCTAGTGATACACAAGGGTAGCATACAAGGGTATTGTTCTTTATTTACTTTAAGCTCATTATCTGTGTCTTGGGGACTTTTACTTACCATCATCTTCATATATGAAATTTTGTAGGCATAAAATTAATTCTGTAGAACTATTAATTAAAAGCCTCAGTTTTAAATGAAGAAGCATAATATTTTAAAAATTGTATATAGATAATATGCTATTGTTTCATGTTTTCTTTGTCAGATAAACCTACCTTTCACAACTGAGTCAACATAAATTGTAGAGATTTGGTTTTATTAAAAAAAACAGAATCTCAAACTTACAGAAAAGATGGACATATCAGGCAAATGATATTTTCATGCACCACTTTAAAAATTACCCGCAGATATGATTCCGTATTACCCTGCATGATAGAACACATTTCCTGAAAATACATATATTCTCCTACCTAGCCCCAATGGTGAATTGACGAATCTGTAAATAACAATGATAGATCACTATCTGATACTCAGAGCCTACATTTTGCCAGTAACATATTGTAGCACGTCCAATTATACATGCTGCTTTGGGTTTTCATTTCCTTCAATCTGGAACCCTTTCTCTACCTTTGCTTAAATTTTATGACGTTGACATTAAATTTCAGGCTATTTTGTAGGATAACTTTTTTTTTTTTTTTTGTAGTTAGGACAGGGTGTACAGAGTCTCACGGTATACACTGGGACTTGTTGTGATCCTCCTGTTTACAGCTTCCCAAGTGCTAGGATTATAGGCATGTGCCACCATTCCCAGTCTCAATAGCCATATCAGTGTGCCCTGGGGGCGGGGCCAGCACGGCTGGCAGGCCCAGGAATTGAACTCCCGATTCCTGCGTCTGCCTAAGCAGGCACTTTATTCTGCTGAGCTATTTGGCCACCCTTTGTAGGATGACTTTGTGTTTGGGATTGGCTAATGTTTCATCTTGATTTAATTCACATTTTACATATTTGCCAAGAATATTGTAGAGATGTATGTATTTTTTTTCTTTCTGTATTTAGGACAAGGTCCACAAGTTCTACAGGGTCTATAGGGTCTCACTACATAGATTGAACCAGTAGCGATTCTCCTGTTTTCAGCCTCCCAAATGCTGGGATTGCAGGTGCACACCACCACACCCCATTTCAATAGCCTTCTCAGTGTGCCCTGCGGGCAGGCTGGCAAAGCAGGCCCAGGATCGAACCCTGGCTACCGTACTCTGCCTAAGAAGGCACTTTTGTCTGCTGAACTATCAGGCCGGCCCTGTGTTTTTCTCTTTGCATCTGATTGTACTGCACATGATTTGTCTCAGTATGGGTGACTCTTGTGTTTCTGGATGCTGTAGTGACAATGGCCAGGCTTTTCCACTCTTAGCCATTACTACTTTTTGAGGAGATGCTTGCGATTGTAGTCAACATCTACTTTATTTAATTCCTGTCAATACAAATATGTACTGACAAGTTTCTATTTTATTTAATGAGTTAAAATCCATTACTGTATTTATTCTATGGGTGAAAACTTCCTAAACTTGTCCACACAGAGACCCTCAAGGATGTCTTGCTCACATCGGTCATTCTTTTGAGACCACATGCTTGCTTCGTACATATTTCATTATTGTTCTTTTGCTTTTGTTTTTGTTTTGTTTTGTTTTGTTTTGTTTTGTTTTGTTTTGTTGTGTTTTGCGGTACCAGGGATTGAACTCAGGACGCTGTGCTTGCCAGGCAAGCACTTATTCTACTGAGCTGTCTTCCTGGCCCTTGCTTTTTTTCTGGTCTGTTAAGGTCCGATACTCCGTGCGAGGACTACACCTGCATGATCTTCCATGTCACCATACTCGGCTGTCCCATTTCACACAGGGCCATTAATACAGATTCCTGTCCAGTGCACCCTTCCCACGCACTGCGGAATCGGGCACGTGGGCCCCAGAGCCTCTCAGCTCTTCCCTGCTGTGCTAGGGCGGCCTACTTATTCCATTTAATCGCGGTCAGAATGACTTGAAGAGGATTTTCTTTTCTTCCTGTTAATTTAACAATACCCAAATGATAAATATTAGATTTATATGTTGTCTTATCACATGCTAAAATGTTGGGGAAAAACTGATTATCTATCATTAGCTAAACATAAACCACAGACGATTTCCTCAAATTCTTATTTAAACACAAATGTCTGTCAAATGTTGTCTTTCAGCTCTCAGAAACTTTTTTTTTTAAATCCCGTGTAAACTGGAAATCTATCCATGTGTTCTGAGATGGGAAGAGGGAGGACAGATACCCCTGCTATGATCTGGCTATATTTAGAAAACATTTCTGACTCACAGTATAAAGACTTGATAGAATAGGTAGAGAGCAGATTATTTCAGTACTAGATGGATCTTCTCCTACAACTGAAAAGCCATTCAAATAATTACCTGAATTTTTTTTTGCTGAAGCCTTGAAGTCACGTCAAAACTCTGCCCTTACAATCAAACTCCATCTGGACCTTATCAAACCTCTCAGTTAATGGAGTTGGTGTTGTGTCAGTAATGAAATATAAATATCTGCTGGCCATCCTTGCCCAAAGTTTTCCCTCTTGACCTCCTACATCCAGACCGTGTGCTGTGCTGTAAGCCACTGATCCAATCACACTGTCCCTGTTTTTCTTGGTCACCACTGTAATCTGAGGTACTCATCCATCAAGTATTGAAATAATCTGCTAAGTGCCTTCTACCTGCTCTATCAAGTCTTTCTACCGTGGGACAAAAATGTTTTCCAAACATAGCCAGATCATAGCAGGGGTATCTGTCCTCCCTCCTCCCATCTCAGAACACATGGGTAGATTTCCAGTTTATGCAGGATTTAAAAAGAAAGGTTTCTGAGAACTGAAAGACAATATGAGAGCTTAACCTCAGCTTGCAACTTCGCCTGCTCCATGCCTCCCCCAGACCCTGGTGCACCAGCCTTGCCAGGCTGCTTTTCTATCAGTGTACACACACACACACACACACACACACACACACACACACACACACACACACACACACCCTCAGATAACTCCTGTTCTCCTTCAAATCTCAGTTCTATAATTGGCACCCTCAACTAGCACGACTAAGTGCCAACAGTGCCACTGTCCTCATCTGATATCTTCATCTAGCCATTATTTCTTTCTGATCCCAGCTCTGCACTTACATTTCTTTGTGTTTAATAGGGGCCTGTCCTCTTCCCAAAGCATTAGTTCCCTGACTCTAGACATAGCATTTATTTCCTATGATCACTATTTTGTTTACCGTTAAATCTTACGTAATAAACCTTTAGTGTATAACTTTGAAACAGCTGAGTGAATTAAGCAGTGCAGATGGAGTTCAAGGCTGCTGCACAGCCTTGTTCCTGCAGCTTTCCGTTCACAGCACGGTTGCTTCATTGCTTGTCATTTATTACCAGGGCCTCTCAAGGCTTCTCCCCTTTCACATTGTCTTTAAAAGACCAAAGTGTGATGCCTCTATAGGCTCTAGATTTGTAAAATTTGCCAATCATAAAAAGAGAATGTCATAGAAAAATTAATAAATCGAACAGTATAATGTTCCACATTAATACCAGCTGCTTGTAGTCCACCTTCAGTGCCTTAGCTGGAGAATCATGACAAAAGGAAACATGCAATCTCAGTGTAACACAGTGAGGGAAGCACTCATCATTTAGCATAGGAAGAGAAAAAGTCTTATAAAATAATTAAAAGGGAGTTTTCATTTGACAGAGATGTTCCACGCAGATAATTCCTGGTCAGCTTATAGCATGATCAGCTGCTGTTTATGTAGCATGGGAATAAATGGCAACCCTGATTATTTTATCAAGACCTTAGGATAAGGATAAGATTGGTGGTTGTGAGAGTCGGACCACTATTATCAAAGTGGCATTGTTTTGCATGTTGACTTTTTAATTTTTCCCCAACAGGTTTATTATCTAAATTCCACATGTTACTTGATGAGAGGTTACGTTGGTGTGGCATGCCTAAGGCCCACCCTGGGTTGGGAGTTATTTCACCATGCACTTTGTGAGGGTGGTTGACATGATTTTAGAAAGAGCCTTTCACTTCTGACAGGATATTTCCACTTACTTGATAAGTTATTAATTTTCATAATCTCTAAAGGCAAAGGTATAATCTCAGTTCAGCAGGAGAAGCTCTGAGCACAAAAGAATTCTTAGAACCTCAAAGAATCAAGGTATTTTGCCTCAACATGAGAGCAGGCTTGTCCCAATATTTCCTTTGATTTGTTTACATTATATAAGAAAAGCATAAACTGGCATTCTTTTTATAAAACATCAGGGGCAAATATAATTCATGGTATGCAGTCATCTTACAAATATTATTTTAGCTGGTATTCTCTGATGTTGTACAAGGAAGATGTCAACCTGTCTTTGAAACTTCTGCTAGAACTTTTATGAAAAAAATTAAGTTTTGTATCATTTTAATCAATTTAGTTTTGTATTTTATTATTTCTACTGTTTTCTTCAAAAATACCACTTGCTTCAAAAGTGTGTGCTAAATGCCCAATATGTATTAGTCCTTATAATTCTTAAGATGTGAAAGCAGAGAACATATAATATTTTATCTTTAAGGTCTCATCCATTCTGAACTACGATAATCTCAGATGTTCAAATTTCAGTTTGTCCAGTTATCAGCAGTGTCAGGTTACTTTTCCTGAGTTCCATTTTCCTATGAAGTCAAAAATGTTCTTTATAGAATTCACTGAGATAGTTCATGTTAAGCACTTTCCATTCTGCTTGAAGAGCTGTAAAGAAAGTGCTACCAAGTATTAGCCTCATCATGGCTATCATTTTCAGACTTATTGTTATCACTTATAGATCTGAAAATATATTAAGGAGTACAAATATTGTGTCATTTCATGCCCAGGTTTCTTCTTTCTTTTCCTTTTTTATACAGTTGTACCAAAGAGTGAATTTAAGGCACACTAGAATCAGGTGTAGCACAAAGGGCATAGCTTCAGTTATTCTAGAGAGGCAGGCAGTCTTGAAGAGCCTCACTCAAAGTACTTTTCAGTGTATATTGAAAAGTACTTTGATTTAAATATAACAAATGATCAGAGAAGAATAAGTGAGTAAAATCACGCTGTATCACAAAATGATATCACATTTTTTGTAGAGCAAAGTTGAAAGTGTGAAGGGGGCAAGGAGAAAGGAACTGGTAAAAGGAAGCTGAAGATATTTGAAGTGAGAGGAGGGATTAAGACGAAGTCTATAGGAGTCAAGGACTGGAGTAAAAGGCTGGGGCCCTGCAGGCAATCTACGAGTTCTTCAGAGAGTTCTCAATATAGGTGAATCTACTATATTAAGAACTATCAGTCACTGGTTCCAATTGTCTTGTCTATAAACTCTACTGTGCAACATCTGACTAAATTTAGACTACTTCCTTGTACAGATAAGGATTCTTAATGTTTGTGTGTTTAGTTTTAATGCTATAAAGCTTAAATTAATGGAATATACATATATGTATTTAAGAGATCCACTCAAATTCTTTTACTGCTCAAACACATTTTAATGCAAAATAACTTGGATTTTTTAGATTCTCCCTTTGCAGAGAAAAGGCACACCTCTTGACACAAATCAGGATGCTAAAAAGAAGTCTGTTTTTATGAGAAACTGATCAGTACCTAAGTGGGTTGGTTTAAATTCTGTTGTCTATGGATGTCAGACATGGTGTCTCATACTCCTTGCTTCTTCAAATATTCTGTCATCCTCAGAAATAAATGACTACATTTTGGCAGATGTTTAAGGAGCATTTACAGATGGTATGCATGGTGCAAAACTTTCAAGATATAAAGATGTATTTTGTACAGAACTAGCCCTGAAAAATCTCATCTTACTGTCCAAACTAACATTATTTGGCTATTTTAGTGTCATTGTTGACATGACCAGGAGTCTCTTGCTGAAGGAAATGGCTAGTTACTGTGCTTCACTATTAACATTTTCCGAAAGCATCAGTAATTTTTCAAAAAGCACAAATACACAAGAGGAATCATATTTTTTAAATATCAGTATATTAAGGAGTAAAATATGATATTTTGAAATGGACATATAGTGAAGTGATATTAATATGTCACAGTGAAGAAAATTCATATATCTATCTCCATTCATCTTTCATATGGTAAAAACAACTAAGATCTACTCTGTTGGAAAATTTCTAATATTTAATGCAATACAATATCACTAACTATAGTTGACATGAATTACAACACATCTCTTGAACTGATTCTTCCTGACTCCATGGTAGCCTTTGGTCAATATCTATCTTCTCTACCGGCAACCAGTGCTCTGGTGACGACTATTCTATTCTACATCTATGATATCATTTTTATATTCCGAAGTGAAAATTCTAAACATTAACTACACTCTTCAATAAAAACTGATGGAAGTTATTCGGATAATCGTCTATGCCATCCTGTATACACACTCACATAATTTAATCCTTTCCTTTTCCCCTATCTTTTCTCCTTTTCCTCATCCTCATTATTTAATTTTTATGTTCAGTTTCTTTCTGTTTACTATGTCTATTGTGCCTTTCAGGTTTTACTTATTCTTTTAGGTTCTTATACTAGGGAGACAACCTGATGTTTACACATGTGGGTCTGATTTATTTCAATTATGAGTGTAGCCTGTAGTTGCACCCCCTTGCCTGTAAAGGCCTCAAATTTGTCTTCATTTATATCTGAGTAATACTCCATTGTTTAAAAATACCACATCTTTTTCATTCATTCCTCAGGTGATGATAATTTTAACATTAATTAACCCTATATGCTGATATCTTGGATCTAAGCAACTACATGGACAACAGCAACTATAGTTGAAAACCTCTCATCTTTGTCATCTAAATGTGTACCACCATTTCTACTGTTTTATCAATTATTATTATACTCTCTTTAAAATAAATTTCTAAAAAGTAAATAAAACAAGAAAAAATGAGGTTTATCGAAAACAAGTGTTAATATACAATTATTTGTCCAAACATGCATTGCTATATCTGTTAATCTGTGTAACAGATTTAATGATAAAATAGGTAATATAATAATGATTTTTAATTTGCTATTCCTGTTTTGAAAATCTGTAACATATATATTGTTCTACATTGTCCTGTTTTTTTTTTTCTTTGTTTCTGCTATTTGTTTTTGCTTTTGTTTTTGTTCCTGAAAATAAAATAAAATAAAAAATTGGGAAAAAAAAGTTTTTACATTCTACGCATGAGTGAGATCATGCAGTGTTTGGCTTTCTATGCCTGACTTATTGCATTCAACAGTGTCTTCCATGTTCTCCTATTCATCAGTTGATAGATGTTCCTCCATTTTTGACTATTGTGAATTTTGTTTAAATAATCAGAAATGTTGGATTTCTTTGACACATTGATTTCATTTCTTTTGATGTATAATAAGGGGTGGGATTGCTATATTCTATAGTAATTCTATATTTATTTTTTAAAAGCAAGTCTGTAATATTTTGTATGGTTCTATACTGTTTTGTGCTATTCTACATTGTTTTGCCATACTAATTGTTATTTCCACTAACACTGTGTGCAAATTTTCTTTTCTCCACACTCTTGCCAGGATTTATCTCCTTTAGATAGCAACTTATTGTGGGTTTTATTTCTTTGCTGTATGGTATATTGAACCTAGAATCTTTACATGAAACTACATTTCAAGCTCCTTTTAAAAAAGTATTATTATTATTATTATTATTATTTGCTAAGTCCTATGTAATTTTGGCCAGGCACAAACTGGCCATCCTTCTAGGAAACCCCACTAGAGTCCTAGGATTATAGACTAGTGCTACCACACCTAACTTTTCTTATAGTTTTGATTTGTATTTTCTTGATGATTAGTGAAGTTGAAAATTTTTATTATACCTATTGGTTATTTGTGCGTCCTTTTTGAGAAATATCTATATTTTTGTCCATTTTAAAATCAGATTATTTTTAATATCATTGAAATATTTGAATTTCCCATATATGCTGCCTATTCTCTTTGCTTTTAAAAAATTAATTTGATTGTTGTATATTTGATACACTATAATCACAGCTATCATAGAGAATTTGTACCTGTATATAATGTATTTTGAATGAAAGCTCTCTTTCTCTCTCTCTTTTGGTACTGGATCAAACTAGCACTTGTCAGGCAGGCACTTACACCCCTGAGCTACCTCCCTGGCCCATTGAGTCTTCTGTTTCTTCTCCATTTCTCTCACTTCCCATCAACCTTCTCCTCATTTACAAAATTTTTTCAATTTCTTTTTGTACTATTTTTTCTTTCCCTCCTCCTCTTTCCATCATTTTTCTATCTATTTGAACACTTTTTTCTTAGTGATTGGCCTTTCGCAAGTTGCCAGTGTGTTCACATTTTGTAGTTCATCTCAATCAGTTGTTTGACTTTTCTTTTGCTACAGAAGCAAAAGAGAGGTAAAAGAGAAGCAAAGTGAGAGGTAATCTCATTTGTTTGTTCTTGTTATTGTTATCTGTGCTGTGGGAGATCGTATGCAAAAATCTATTATTGAATCCCCGTACTTCCACATTTGTCAGTCAATTGATGCAGCTACTAAGGAGAAGTCACATAGTTGGGCAAGATGTGTGCTTTGGTTAGGAGCAATCTCCAGAAAGGGACCCCTTGGGGAACTATCTTTTTCATATTAATTTTATTGAGTAAGAAGTATCAAGGTCAATGAAGACTCAGGACATAGGAGAACCTGTATTGTAACATCATGTAACTCAGTTGTGTCCTAAATTTTCTGATCAAGGAGATTATGGGGCCACAGATGATGACTGATGATGTAGAATGTGCCTAAGGAAAATTACATGGAGAGAAAATATTCTTTCAGGCTTTCACAGAGTGTAAATTGGTCAAGTAATGGCCATGACTCATCCACATGGCTGATACTGATCTACAAAGTGCAGTACAGTGTTGCAGGATAAATCTTGAGGGGATTTGACTGACTTTTTTAGATACAAAAGCTACATTTCTTGTTATATAGATCTTGCTTTATCTTGGTCTTAACCATCCAGCAGAAAAGTATAAAAACAAAATATAAAAAGTAAAGCCATATTAATATGCTGAGCTGTAAAAGGCACAAGTCAACAACTTCTGACATTGCCAGTCTCACAGAAAACTCACTACTATTATGAACTACTGAACTATGTTGGTATATTTTGCTGAATTTACACACCTATAATATTTAAATGACAATGGAATACACTTCTATGACAAAAACCTAACAAAAAAAAGGGATACAAATGAATAACCATTTTCTATCTGTATATTCAAAATAGTTAGGATAGATATATAGCTACATTTTCTTAATTCAATGAGTAGAAAAATTTGTTTTAATAGTGTTTGTGGACAGGATATTATGTCTACAACCTGTACAATGAATAACCACTAAGACAACAATATGGAATGTGTTAATTATTGAAACTGTCCTACCAATCAGTTTTGAAACTGTCTCATTGCTATTTGTTTCTCAATAAAATTATTAAAAAAAGAAGTAACAATGACACAGTTTCAAAACAGTTTATTAGGACAGTTACAATAATTAATGCATTATATATTGTATTTATAGTAGTTATTCATAATACAAGACAGAGACATGATGTCTTGTCTAAATACTGTTAGTTCAAACTTTCTTCTCATTGAACTAAGAGAAAGTAGCTGTGTATCTATGCTAACTATTTTGATTATACAGACATATACAGACATTACTGACACTGAGAATGTCGAGGACCATAGTCCTTAGGAGTGTGCTGGCAAATTATGAGAGCATCTATTGCATTCTCTCTCTTCAACATGGCTTCTTGAGTTATTGTCAGTTTGTAATATGAGTTGGAAAGTGAATCACACTTGCTGTATTTTCTCATGGCTTTGGTTAACTGAATGGCCTCTGATCCTCCCAGTAGACTTGCTAGTCTTTCAGTGTGCATAGAGACAAACATGTACACAATTAGGTGAAGAACAGGAAATATGAAATTGAATTTCTGCTTTTAATTGATGTCACTTTTTTTAGTGCACACTCTTCTAGAATATTTGTGTTGAGGATTATGGGACACTTTTCAGGAAAATGCACAAAAATTTTATTCCATATTGAAATGGTGATGCTAGCATAGGCTCTATGCTTTATTGGAAAGATCAATGAATATTTTAATTCCACTTCAAGATAACACTATGCCATTAGATAATAATATTTTCAGAATCATTTCAATATTTGTGGGACAGCATGGTGCTTAAAAATCTTCGTTTATGGAGTCAGAATACATGAGTTTGTATCTTGGTCTTTCCTTGAAAAGTATGAGCTTTTAATTTAGTGTATCACTTTTAAATGATTCTGATACAAAGTTCATTTCATAGAACAGTTAAGGGTAAAATGAGATTGTCTATGTAGTTCTGCACACATTTTTATTTAATAAATATTGACTTTTATCTTTATTATCATCTGAATGAGTTTGCTATTGCTGCAGTATAGTTGAAAAACAACAACGGAGTCCCAGTGGTATGCAATCATGGGTATTTATTTTGCTCATGTACCTCTCAGTTGGCCATTATTCACCTGCTCTAGGATGGGCTTAATTGAATAGCTCTGCTGCGCTCGCACAAGTCTCCACAGAAAGTCGTGGATTGATTCTGCTCCACGTGTGATCCACTGTCTTTCTCCAAAACCTGGAGAGCTTTCTTGCACTTGTTCTTTGCATAAAGATGACAGAAATGTAAGAGAGCCAGCCTAACTGCTGCTGTAATTCTCCAGCCTTTGTTTATTACTCTTGCCAACATTTCATTGTCAAGAGACTCCTGCCTCAAAATTGAAGTCAAAAGGGATAAAATATACTCCACCATTTCAGTTGGAGAGACTGAAAATCCATACAATAAAATCCTGGACATAGAGAATGGTAAAGAATGAGGGCACTCACTTGTCTTCATTGTCAACAGCGTAAATCACTGCTGCCGTCTTTCTCAACTATTTCTTGCTCAGTCAGCTCTGGCTGTTCTTTTTCTATCTCTACTTTTAGTGTGTTCCCCTGGCACCCTTACACAGCCCATTCCGCTGAATTCAGAATTCTTAGTTTTCAACACATATGATCCTCTTCAACTGAGATCTGACTTTCTCCTAATGATTTAAATTCCTTTGTAATTTTTTCAGGTTCTTCCTTTTGACTAATTTGATGACAAGGTCAAGCAATATATTCTCTATATTGTTCTTATCTCTTTTGTAGATAATTGTTTTCTTGGTACAAGTTGACAGTTTTGTTATGAGCTGACATCATGTGCTGCTGTTTTTCTCTTTCCAATTCACTTTGCTATCAGAGTTCCAAAATCACATTCTTGGATTATGGCACTTAAGACACTATGTTTCTTTTAACTCTTTCCTAGGATTTCAGTTGAGAATTAATCTATTTTTCTCCACTTCTCACATTCTGCTTTTGTCTTGTGTACTGATAGTGTTATTTCTCTCAATCCATGAAAACAGGCATTTAAAGTTTTGTTCTGAGCATTCAACTCATTTTCCTTGACTATATTTCTGTTGGTTGAATTATCCCTTCTCAGTGGATAACTTTAGTTTTATATATTTCACATTGATTTTCTTCTCAAAATATAGTACTGAACTTTTAATAGCTCGTGGATCCTCTTTTTACTTTATACAACTGATATACATTTATGTTTTATTTAATTTATCTTAAAGAAAATAAAAAAATAAAAAGACATTATAAATGAGATGCAATTTTTTTTGGTGAAACCAGGGGTTGAACTCAGGCCCTTGTGCTTGCCAGAGAAGCACTTATTCCACTGAGCCATCTGCCTGGCCCTTGATATGGAATTTTTAAAAAGATAATAGGAATTCAACAGTGGTTGCTATATTGCACATTGTTGTCTTCAGTGTAGTTGCTCAGATCATAGAACAAAGCTTGTGTCGTGCAGATATATACACAGGATAGGTAGGATGCTTGTACTAATTTCTGTTAGTTTTTGGAAGGAAACAGTTAATGCTTACAACTTTTACTTTGACCTATTTCGATTACTTTTAGTTTCTTTAATGCCATCTTCATCCTCTAAGGATTTAGGATCAAAATATCATGTATGCTTTGTAGTGCAATTTTTAAAAAGAATTTGAACTAACAGTGTTTAGAAAAGATATGTCTGCATCTTGTACTGTGAATAACTACTACAAAGACAACAATAAGCAATGTATTAATTATTGTAGCTGTCCTACTAACCTGTTTTGAAATTGTCTCATTGCTACTTCTTTCTCAATAAAATTATTTAAAAAATAATTTGCTCGTTTCTATGCTAAGCAAATTAAACTTTTTCATATGTCTGTGTGAGAATAAATTCACATTTCTCTATCACCTATTAAATCATTTCCTATCATAATCTTTCAGACTTTAGGAGTTACAGGATTGAAAAGGTGTGATTCTGCTGTCAGTTTTACAGGAAGAGGCAGAAAATAAATATTTATCTATTAAGTAGAGATTCAAGGGCAGTTATAGTTGGCACAAATGAAATACTATGTAGACACTAAAAAGAAAGAGGTTAGATCTTAGGTAGGATCTGAAAAAGTAGCTTTCACAGAGGAGGTGGCATTGAACTGTTGTTGAAGGTGAGTCAGACTTCCTTGACATAATAGTTTTTCAATCTTCAAAAAAGTTGAATTATGCCACCATCCATAGTAGCATAGCTACCCATAGGAATATCAGTGACCCATTATGAAAGATTTGTGTGGGGAACCAATGTCTTAGGAAAATGTTCCTGCTTCTACTCCTGAGTCTACTACATTTTCATTTTAGATTCCACCTTTTAGGCATGATACTTAGGACATTTCCTTTATTCTTGTTCTCAGTCGTACTGGTTAGATTTCAGATCCCTTTTGTTTTGTTTCCTAAAGTAGCTGAGAAAAAATGGCTTATAGAAAGATGGCCACTGTCAGAATGAAATCCTTGTTGACCCTTGTTGTTATTCAGATAATTCTGGAGCAAAATATAATACAAAACATTGTGGGAGATATCATTGAAGAGTCACAGGTTTACAAATATTTAAAATGAGCATTCTCACAACTATACCAACTCTCTTCCACATGACTTTTCATATAATCATGGCATTTTTTTTTTGTTCTCCTCAGGAACATTTTCTATCTTTCATCTATCAATGACTATTCTGGAAAGACCTTTGTGAACATATGAATGAGAATGTCTATATGTTTATGTATCAAGGTTTAAAAATCTTTCCTTATTTTAATCTGTTTGTGTGCTGGAAAAGGTATATAATCTGAGGTAGTGATAGCTTACCTCACATTTCCTGGGTACTAGGACACTGAGCACTATTTATTTATTTTTTTGTGGAACTGGGGATTGAACAATTTATTCTATTCATGCTGTATATATACCTTTGTGTAGCAGCACTTTCATGGAGAATGCTCCTACTTCTATGACTGAATTGGAGAACTCTGCATGTGAGCTTGCTTCTGCTTTTATATGTAACTTACCAGATATAATAAGAAGAATGATGACTACCTGAGATTGTGACAGTTATGGTTTATGTCTAGCTTCATGCAGTAAGTGGGTAGACTTCTAGACTTTGTGATTGATTCATGAACCTGTGCTGAGATTATGAGTATAGATGCTCCTGAGGTTATGACTGTGAGCGCTGCTGTGATTATGGGTCTGAGTGCTGCATACAGCCTGGGACAGGTAGCCTGAATGCAACTTAAGGGAGACACAGAGACAGACTTGCTTCCTGTGGCCATTGTTGCCACTATTCCTCCCACTTACTCTTTGCTGTTTTCTGCTGTCGTGAACTGCTGCCCTCTGCCCTGGAGCCAGCGGAGTATGGACCGAAACCTCCACGAACTGTGTGCAAAATCAACCTTTCCTTCTTTAATTTTGGGTGTCAGATATTTTGTCCCAGAAATGAGAAAAAAATAGCTGAGGTAGTGGCATTGTATAACAGAAAATGAAATGACCAAGTCTGTTGCTGCAAAATAATGTACACCGATGAAATAAATAGAGTGGAGAACTTTAATGATTTTGAGCTTAAGCCAGGATAGACTGGAAAATAATATTTCTTTTTTTTGAATTTTAGAAAAATGTCTCTGAAATGAATACATAATATGAGATTTTTAAAATTTTTATTTTATTGAGAAATAAATAGCAATGAGACAGTTTCAAAACTGATTAATAGGACAGTTTCAATAACTAATACATTGTACATTGTTATCTTCTTAGTGGTTATCCATAGTACAAGATGAAGACAGAATATCCTGTTCAAACACTATCAGTACAAATCTTTCTTCTCATTGAATTAAGTGAAAGTAGTTGTATATCTATCCTAACTATTCTGTATATACAGATACAAAATGGTCCTTTTTTGTATTTTCTTTCTTTGTTTAGTCCTGTCAGATATGGGTATTCTATTGGCATCTAAATATTGTAGCTGCATAAATTCAGCAAAACACTCCAACACAGTCCAGCAGTCCACAATAGTAGTGTGTTATCCATAGGACTGGCAATGTCAGAAGTTGTTGACTTGAGCCTTTCACAGCTCAGCATATTAATATGGCTTTACTTTATATACCTCGTTCTTATGCTTTTCTGCTGGATGGTTAAGACCAAAATAAAGCAAGACATATAATAAGAAATATAACTTTTGTATCCAATAAATTCAGGCAAATCCCCGCAGGATTTGTCCTGTAACCCTGTACCACAGTTTGCAGATCCTTTGTCAGTGTCTGCCATATGGTGGGTCAGTTATTGCTTGACGAATTTTCTCTCTGTGAAAGACTAAGAGACTCTTATCTCCATGTGACTCTCCTTAGGCACACTTTATGTCATCGATCACATTGCTCTGTGGCCCCATAATCTCCTTGATCAGAAAATTTGGGACACAACTGAGTTGCATGATGCTGCAGTGCAGGTTCTCCTATGTCCTGAGTCTTCATTGACCTTGATGGTCTAGGGACAAAATGTTGGCTGT
This sequence comes from Ctenomys sociabilis, assembly GCA_004027165.1. Classification (NCBI taxonomy): domain Eukaryota; kingdom Metazoa; phylum Chordata; class Mammalia; order Rodentia; family Ctenomyidae; genus Ctenomys; species Ctenomys sociabilis. The sequence goes on from PVKA01000922.1 coordinate 54,941, forward strand.
CCTTGCAGCCCTTCTATTTCAGCCCTTCTATATCCAGGAGCAGGGAATATCTTTCCATTTTCTGAAATCTTCCTCTTTTTTTAGAGTACTGTAATTTTCTATGAAAAGGTCTTTGCCTTCTTTAGTTAGATTAATTCCAAGGTATTTCATCATTATATAAGATTAATAATAAATTTCACATTGTAAAAAATTATTTACAAACTTAAATGAATATAACAATAAAAATTGTCTAAAATAAACATGGAGATGACTTTTCAGATGAGTCATATAATAGTTCAAGTTCACTCTATGCCAAAATCAAGCAACTTATATAAATACAATTCTCCAAGTAGAATGGTGCAGGCAATAAATTTAAAGATTTAAAATTTCTGAATTTAGTTAAAATTATAACACTACATTTCCAAGAAAAATCAACCTTTTGCATCAGAAATATGAATAAAATCTTACCAAGATACACAAAAATGAAATTGTCCAAAACTAATTGTAAAGAAAAAAAATCACTGAAGCATATACATGGAAAAAATATTAGCTATGGAAGGACAAAATTAAATAGCATCTTATTGCACATTAAAAAAAGAACAAGTAGGTAAGAAACTAGACTTTTTTTATTCAAAGGACTGAAAAAAAAGTACTGTCATCAGTGAATTTTATATTTAGCAAACATACCTTTGCAAACTAAAAGTAAAATATTTTCCAGTTATACAAATTGGAAGTATTCTAATACCTCCAGATGTAGCATATAGAAAATAGGAAAGTGAATTTGCTGTACGGTCCTAGATAAAGAAAAAAGAGCTCCCAAAATGGTAGTTATGCAAAACTATGTAACATATAATCATATTAGACAAACCCATTTAAAAGGTCATTGAAGATTTCCACAAAACAGTAACAATCTTATGTCAGGTTACATACATATTTTTTCATATGTGTGTGTGTGTTGGACAAGGAAGAACTAATATAAATTCAATGGAAAATGGAAATACACATTTTAAAATTTCTAATACTAGAAGAAAATACCATACCATGTTTTCTAAGTAGATTCTAAGTCAAAGAAATAGCATAAATCATAAAACAAAAATTAAAATTAGGGCCAGCCAAATAGCTCAGTGGATTGAAGCACCTGCAAGCAGGCACGAGAGCTGTGGGTTCCATCCCTGGGTCTTCCTTGCCATCCCTGTCCCTGGGGCACGCTGAGACCATAATTGAGACTGATGAGTATGATGGCACATGCCTATAATCTCAGCACTTGGGAGGCTGTAAACAGGAGAATCACTATGAGTCTGATCTAGTAGTGAGACCCTGAACACCCTGTAGACCCTTCCATAAAAATACAAAAAATTTAAAATTAAACAATAGTCAGAAAATTAAATATTATTAGCTCAAAATTAAATTATTTCCAATAATATTCAAAAATTAAAATTAAATTGTAAGTCCAACTAAGAGATCAGAATTAGTGTATCATATGTACAAATCTGTGATCAACTCAGAATACTGACACAGTATTTGATTAGGCTGATGTATCAAAAATATCAACTAAGAAAAAGTTTTCATGATAGTAAAGAATTACTAAGAATAAAAAATAACAACCATACTGGAATGGAAAATATATGACCAGCACCTCTAACAGTTTGGGAATAGGATATTGCACAAAGTTCTGTCACTTGTGGGACTGAGCCGCTATTTCCTTGATATCCACCACGTAAACCCACATAGAATCATGCCCCATAGGGTGCAGGAGAAAGAAGTCCATTTGTAGAGTATGTTGATGGAAATGTTTTGCTGCTGTATGCAAAAGAATAATTAAAAGACTGCTGTTGTATACCTCTTTTTCTCCTGTGTTTAATTGTTTATACTATTTGCTTGGTTCTTTCCATTTTCATTCATGCTGTTGTGGCATTTTGATCCCTCTCTAGAATATCTTTTAGTAGTCTTTGTAGGCTTGGCTTTGTCATCATGAACTTCTTTAGTTGTTCTTTGTCATGGAAGTGTTTCACTCCTCCATTAAACTTGAAAGAGAGTTTTCCAGGGTATATCGATCTGGGCTGGAATTTGTTTTCTCACAATGTTTGAAATACTTTGCTCCATGCTCTTATTGACTTGATTGATTGTCAATAAGGGAAATCTGCCACTATTCTGATGGGATTTCCTTTGAATATGATCTGTTTCTTTTCTTTAGCGGCTTTTAGTATATTGTTCCTGTGCTGAATTTCTGGGATCTTGATTATTATATGTCTGGGTGAGGTTTTAGTTGGGTTGATGTTATTTGGAGTTCTATGTGCTTTGATTCCCTGAACGTCAGATTGTTTGCCCATATTTGGGAATCTGGTATTACTTTTGTTCATATTCTTTTTATATCATTTGTATTGACTCCTTCTTTCTCATTGATGCCCATTTGTCTTACATTGTACATCTTTGCATCACCTTGCAGATGTTGAATCATTTTTTCCTACATCTTAGTTGTTTTTAAGAGATTTTTTTTAAATTTTTCACTAGCTGCAATTATGTTTTCAAGGTCTAAAAGTCTACTTTTATTTTTCATTCAAACAGTTTTGCCAGCGTGTGAAGTTTTAATTTCCTATATAGCTCTTTGAATCTACTTGTTGGTCTCTGTTTCTTTCCCAAACTGTTCATTCAAGGATTTCATCATTTTTATATTATCCTCTATTTTTTATCAGTATCTTCTTTTTTTTTTTTTTGGAAGAATTTGTTTATTTAGCTCACAGTTACTGGAGGATCCAAGGCAAAGTGGCACAAGGCAGAGGTCAGCCATTCATGTTGGGGGGTGTGGGACAACAAAGAACAAATCATGGAGAAGCAGCTGAGGCAGCTAGCAAGCCTCTCTCCCCTCCCCATATTTTATGCATATTACCCACCACTGCGCAGATGTAACACTCATATCCATAATCCTAGCATTACACCATAAATTAATTACAAACCCTAGAATCTGCCTCAATGACTACATGAGGCTTTGAGGGGACAACTACACACAAACCATAACATCATGGAAATACCTTATTTCTTCTTCAATTTTATTTTTTATTTTATTTATTTGTTATGTATTTAGTACAGGGTCTCACTTCAGACTGGTATTACATTCACATGCCACCACACCCAGTCTCAATCCCTGTCTCAGCATACCCTGGGGTGGGCCTGACATGGCACACCAGAGATCAAACCAGGCCCCTGCATCTGCCTAAGCAGGTGCTTTAATCTGCTGTACTATCTGGTTGGCCGTATCAGTATCTTCTTGAGAAGCACTTAGTACTTTTTTCATTATAGTTATCATTTCTTTTTTCACTTTAGAAATTATTTCTGTTTTGATTTTCTCTATACCTTTCTGCAGTTGTATCTTTACTACAGACACTATTATTTCAGAGGATTCAGGTGTGTGATTTCCAATTTCTTCTATGCTATTTTCTCCTTCATTTGTTCTGGGTGGGCTTGGGGCCTGAGAATGCATTTTGATCCTTCTCTTTATCATTTTGTGTAGCACTGTTTTTTGACCTTTCGTGTAGAGCTTTGGTAGAGTTATTACCTTAGCGCCAGGTCCAGATCTATCAAGTTCAGACTCACCCAGGTGGGTGTGGCTTGACTCTGGCTGCTGTGCTCCACTGCTTCTTGGTGCAGCCCTTGGAAGTTAACCCTCTGTGTCACTCTGGGATGATGTTCTCCTGAAACAGGTGGGTGGGTCTTGTCTCTAGCCTTTCTGCAGGGAGTTCTGCTGCAGGGTTCCACAACTGGCCTGCCTGATGCAGGAAGTTCCATTCACAGGCTCGGCCTGAGTGCTAGCTAGAGCAAGGATCTGGAGGGTTCCGGGTGGTCCCACACACATGCTGAGCCTGGGTGCTATTTGGAATCTAGAAAATAATATTTCTTGTTGCCTAGGAGCCAACATCAGTGGAGCTAGGCCAGTTTAGAAATGGTAAATTCTGGTTATTTTCTGGCTCACATATTTTCTTATAGATTCCATTAATGCAAGTATGTTTCTTAATTTAGTTACTTTTTATTTTAAGAAGAAAAAATTGGCTTGAATTGAATATCCTAATTGTTATCATAAATACATTTTCTTTTTTTTTGTAGTAAAACTACATCTTAATGTATGCATTTTTATCTTGAAATCATTATGGTATATGTCTAATCAAAAGATATTAATAAAAGCTTGTATGTTCAGGTACAGTATACAAATATGAAAGGAATTGAGATAATATATAAAGAATCGTGAATAGTTGCTTCCAATAAGCACCTTATATGAAATAAGAAAAAAGAAAACACACATCATTACATTAATCGCAAATATGAAACACTGATGAACTAAACTTCAGGTCTCCAGAAAAACGATACCAGAAGACTTGCAGTTGTACTGGAGTCAAGAGCATTAACTCAGTTGAAAGTAGTCTTGACATAATCTTCAAAGCTTTGAATTTGCCTATTAATCTCAACAAAGAAAATTTTTTTTTGCAAGTTTAAAGGAGCAGCAGGATTACAGGATGCTGCACTCCAAGGGTAATTTCCTCTATTTAATTCTTAAAATAACTGCAAGCTATTTAGAGACACATTTTGGGATATAATTAATAGGACAATATTAAGCAGGAGGATGTGGCCTAGCAGAGATAGAGTCCAGATATGCCAAAGAGTATGAGAAAATATAGTTCTCCATAATGAAAGCTATTTAGTACAGTAATGGAATTATTTAAGAAAAGAAATTTTAATTACATGCATTATCATAATTCTTCATATTTATAAGAGAAATTAAAATATGAACAGCTCTATTTAACAAATAAAATTAACATTTTTCTCAAAGCCTCAGTCTGTTTTAGGCATCTGAGAGGGTAGTTCAAACATTTAAATCACACATGAATGGTTAATAAGTTTGCAAAAGAAAAGGAATTAATTTTTAAAATAAATATGTATTTATTCTATGCTAGCCAGGCTTCTCTGAATATGAGGCTTAAAACTGAACTTCTGGCAGGCAATAGATTATAATTGAATATTAGCAACTTTATAATTGAACATAACGACTTGAACTTTGAGTTTTTGACAAGTTATAAAATTTGCTGAAGTGTTCATTTCTTCACCTACAGAGTGCACAAGCGTATATCTAATTCTTGTGGTGGAGAGTCTCGCATGAACTATCAAATATTAGGTGTCCAGTATACAAGGTGCTCAACAATCAGTACTTGCAATCCTTTTCTCCTACAAATAAAGAGAAACATGTTTGAATAGCAGCATTACAACTCCCACCAGCACTACTTTTACCACTGGTCCCTGCTTATTGACCATCTATTTTATGGTCAGTTTGGGGACAGCTGCTTCACATTCACCCATGGAATTCAATACATTTTGAATTGAACTAGCTATTTTATATCCATTTTATGGATATAATTTTAGGAACAACTTTGTAAGGAAGGTGTTTTTAGTCCAGGCAATGCAACCTGGTGCCTTCACACTGACCTACATCCCCGCCCATTTGTAATTTTATTATTTTGAGACAGGGCCATGTTGTTAAATTTTCCAGGCTTTCTAAAGCTTATAGGTCTTTTGTCTCAGCCTTGCACAGTGCTAGGACTGCAGGCATGTAGCAGCATGCATGGCTAAGGAAGAAATTTTTAATATATATAATATTTTGGCTTCAAATCCAATGGAGTAGGAGCATCTGAAGTCCTTCAACACTTGAATGCATACTTGTCCCTAACAGTGCTGTAAGACATAGATATATTCTATCTATATATTCTGAAAGACATAGATATATTCTATCTGCAGAGTGAAAGAACATTGGATGCTTTCTCACTTCTAGTAGCTAGTTTTCTTTGAGTCACTCCACTTCATGACAACTAGTAGGTGTTTTAGAAGCTTTAAGACACAGATAAAGAAATCTAAGTTCAATTAGAGTTTGACCTTTTAGATTCTTACTGTCAGATCTGTGACTTACATTTAGCTCCTTTGAAAAAACTTTAATTCCAGTTTATTTTCCATCATATCATACTGTCTCTCTGTGTCAATGATAATTTAGAATCATTAGCAGCCATAAAAATATATTGTTTTGATGCAGGATTGCATTGTATGGTTCAGGCTGCTAGCTCTGGAGTGGCAGATATATGCCATAATATATTGGTAGAACAACAGATTTTAGAGGAAATACTGACTGCTTTGTTTCAAATTTTTTTGATAAAAAGAATAGCAAGATGTTATACATATAAAGTACTGGAAAAAAAATAAAGTAGTGGAATTTTTAATTTTTTTTTAGTGGACCTGGGGATTGAACTCAGACTCTTGTGCTTGCTTAATGGAAGAACCAAGAATTATTTTCTAAAGACTTAAAGATAGGAGAGAAAAAAAAAACTGTTTTGTTTTAATTTGCATTTCTCAAATGACAAATGATGTTGAATATTTTCTACATGCTTATACCTGGTATTCTAAACAACTAATTTGAAGGCAATCTACAGTATAATAACCATTGCTGAATTCGTATCATTATGTTTAGGGAAATTCTGTATCATTTCTGATAAATTTTTACCATTTTGCATTTTCTTTAAAAAATAAAAACAATAAAAAATTCTAATCTTCATTTTTTCCTTTAAAAAAAAAACCTTCAAAATCTGTACAGATGTTAAGAGTACCGGCCAAATTATTCATTCAAGATTTTCTCCACGCTTAAAATTATAAGAAGTTCCATCACATATATCAGCCACTTCCTCATAAATTTTTCTCCATATTTGTGAAAAGATTGTGTTTGCTTTCCCTTTGTTGTGTGTGAACTGCCCAAAGTCACGTACTGTAACCGCTCTGCTCAGACAGACAGGCCCTCCTCCAGTTTACTAAACTGGAGCAGCACCTTCAAAACGGTGTTCTCTGATAAAAGACAATGGGAGACACAAGTTGGTAGCAGAAACTGGAATGCTCAGTCAGAGAATAAACTCATCAAGCCTCATACTTCTGATATGATACTGCAGACAGTGTTAGGTGAATCGAGAGTTACAATAGCTTGGATATTTGTACTGCTGATTTCTACTGGGCTAAGGAAAGGAAGAGTCAATGCTTCATTTTTTTCTTTTTAATTTTTTGACTAATTTTGCATATTTATATCTGATATTGGAACAACTAATTTGAAGATGATAATATGAGATATAACAACTATTGTTGAATCCCTATTACTTTGTTTAGTGAAATTATGTGTTTCTAACTCTTTTTTATTCTTTCTTTTTTAAATGTATTTAGTACGCGGCCTACAGTGTGTACAGGGTCTCACTCCATAGATCGGACTTGTAGTGATTCTCCTGTTTTCAGCCTCCTAAGCACTGGAATTTCAGGTGTGCCACCATGCCGAGTCTCAATCACCATCTCAGTGTAACTTGCAGGCAGGGCTGGCACAGCATGCTGGGTATGAAATCCCAGTCTCTGAGTCTGCCTAAGCCGAGCTATTTGGCCAGCCCCACTTTCTTTAAAAAATAAAATAAAAGAAATAGGTGCATTGCATCTTCTTCAACAGTTCTCTTTCCCAGATGCTAATCTCTGACCACACACATACTCAGTAATTGAACCACTCAAGACTCTCACCTGTGGAGCAGAATGGAAGCTTCTGCTGATGTCACCCTTATACTACCTGTCTCTTCATGCTATGGACTGCAACTAATGTGTTCTAAAATAAATTTCAGGGCAGCTATTTATTTCTTAATAACTTATTTTATCTCTGGAATCAGTTTGATACCTTAATTGTGATCATGAAGTATTTCTTAGACCAATTAAATTTTTGAATGTTATCATTTTTTCAGTTTGGAAAGGGCTGCAGAAATTTTCAAGAAGCTGTTTGCTTAACTAGAAGAATTTCTATCTACTCTTATATGATTGTAATAATTAGTGGGATCCATGAAATGTTAAAGTGAGTGCTTTATCTAGACATATCATGTGTAAAGTGTTACTTTCTGCTCAGATGGCTATTAGTGATAACTTAGAGTTGTGATATCCTAAACATTTACAAGGCCTTCTGAGATTCTCTATCAAGTAGATATTTATGTCATTTAACTACTGTATTCCAAAAACAGTGATTGTAGAAATAAAAACTGGAAATTGTGCTTCCTAGATTGGTCTGTCCTTGATGTGTGACTTCCCACCATGGGGATATTCAAGTTACTTTTAGTCAGCTCTATTGTCAGAAATTTACATAAAATTCAGAACATAATGCTTTTGATAATGCTTGTACTCAGAGTTTCCTAAAGTCTAATGTAATTTTATAAACATTGGATCCTACTTTCAATCTGTGATATTTAACTGATTAATTGTCCCTCCTTTTCAATCTGATATAATCTGCATAACGATGATTTCAATAGACACTAAAATATACAGATCTCACATATTTTGTTAGAATATACAAACATTTTACTTAGGTTATTATCTAGTCCGTTTTTTAACAATCTTAGCCCAATTAGTTTCTCATGAGTATTATATTATATTGAGCTCAGTCTATTCCAAGTCTGTCTGTATCTATTCTTGGTGTTCTATTTTGTTTCCAGTTACATTTTGTTTGAATATTTAATGAATTATAGGTCAACATGAACAGTTTTCTGTACAATTTTGAGCCTGTGAGAATCTACTATTTAAGGGGACTCAGTTGACAAAAAGGTACTGAAGGAATCTAACTCACCTGAAAAAAGATATTTGCCAATGAGTCTCTTGGTTGCATAAATAACTGTGGTCCAAGGTATCATGGGTTCATCCATAAATACTGTCCATACTTCTTTCAAGTGAAATATATTATCTTGTATTGTATAACAGTTTATTTAAAGAAAGACTTCTAGGGGCCGGGAAGATGGCTCAATGGAATAAGTGCTTCTCTGGTAAATGCAAGGGCTTGAGTTCAATCTCTGGTTCTGCAAAAAAAAAAAAAAAAAAAAAAAAAAAAACCAAGAGAAAGACTTCCATTCTTCTGTTAGATAGTATTCTTTTAAGAATTTTCAAACAGTCCCTATAATCTAGAAATTATTCACTATGTGCTGTTTTACCTAAATTACATCTCTGTGTCATATAGCCAGCCTGGCGTAAAATTGACAGCATGGCAGTTTCACTGTGTGTATGCATGAAGTGTAAGCATAACTAGAAAATATGCATTCCAAGCAATGTGCTTAAGTGCAGAACTTACAATTATTACTCCATAAGCTTGTCAGTGATATGCAGAATGTAGTCTGACTTTTCTAATTTATGCTGTTGGTCCAGAGCTTACACTGGAATTGATGTTACACATTTAAAAAAATACTATATGAGACTTCAAGTCCTTTCTACTTACAGTATTAATTTCACTGTGCTTTTTGTGAGGCATTGGTGTGAAAAGGCAAAGTTCTGAGCAGAGCCAGGATAATAATATGAATGTCCAAACTATCAAGCACTATGAATAGCCAGAGAATTTGCCTTACTTGCAAATGACTGCAGTTACTTGTTTGTGAGCCTAATACAGTTTCATGGCAAGTGAAACAATTTTGAGATTCCTTATCATGACTTTGTTACTCATTGTAACAGCAGTGGCCAGAGCATCAGGATTTTATTGTGCCAGATCACTGAGCCCCAATTTCCACAAGATATGAAGAGGGCCAGATGACACTTGCCTGTGTGGCCTACTGTGTCGTAAAAGAGAAATCCCTTTCCATGGGAACAGAAATAATGATTCACGGTCATTGAGCATTCCTTCTCGTTGCTGTGGTAAGAGATAATCTTAGCCTTCTTCAATGCTATTTACTATGCAAGTGGGTTTGAGAATAGTCAGTGGAACAGTCTAGTAAGCTTTTAAGAAATGTAGAAATGCACAAGAACCATGAGATAATGATGTACTCAAGCATGAGGCCAAAACTGTAAGACAGTGTTTACTTCTCACATAGGCTTATTTCTCAGCTACAAAATCTTATTTGAAGCCGGGCGTGGTGGTGCATGCCTGTAATCACAGCACTTGGGAGGCTGAGACAGGAGGATTGTTGTGAGTTCAAGACCAGCCTGAGCTACAAAGTGAGCTTAAGGCCAGCCTGAACTGCATAGTGAGACCCTGTCTCAAAAAGACAAAAAAAAAAAAAAAAAAAAAAAAAAAAATCTTATTTGAGAAATATTTCTCTTCTCTTGAACAATACCCATGAAAGAACTCACTCAGGTCACATGACTATTTCTGCCTGGCTTGTGTTCAACTACTCTGTAGAGCTCATTCCACCCACATTGGAGATGAACTCACTTAGGGTGAACATACTTGATATCCATTTTTTCTTGATCACTCCTCGTTGACTGATAGGATAAATAAACCTTTTAGAAACAGACTATTTACTTGACTTCAGTGAAACTCCACTCCCTTTGCATCATTATTTCACAGTTGCCTCCACAGTGATTTCTTCTCTTAAAAATTCTTGAAGTCCTCTAGGACACTCTTTGCTCTGAACTCAATTCTGTGAGAGCACAAATTTGATATTAGTGATGACTCTCAAATCTACATCTCAAATCTAGCTTCTCTTCTAAACTGCAGACCCATTTAACCTTAGTTCTGGGATGCATATCATTATCTAGATATCTTATGGGCATGCTCATTAAACAAGTTTGACTTACAACCATTCGGTTTGGTCTTCATCTCCTCATAACATAATCTCTTTGATTGGTGCTACAATTTCTCTGGTCTCCAATTCAGATAGGTGTCATCCCTGACCCTGCTTTTCTTGGGTCTTCTATGCAAACATCTGTCCATGTCCTACTGATTTACATCTAGTTTCCTCTTCAAATATTTCTATGATTATTGCCATGAGTATTCTAGCTCTGGCTACCTTTCTCTACTGACTTAAATAAATATGGCAAGAATTTCTGCCTTGGACTTCTTTGATTCTAGGATCATCATCTTTAAATTTTCTCTGTATCTGCAGAAACCATCTGATTTTACCATTCACAAGATTATAGTACTTTCTTGAGTCCATCAACTCATTGAGTTGCATCCTATCTCACTTCTGACCATCTATTAACTACAGCCATTCCTATATTTTTTTCTTTGTTCCTGGAGGAAATTACTGTCTCTGTCTGATATCAGTGTGTTTGTATCTCCTGTTCTGTTTAATCGAACACCTATCCACTGAAGCAGATATTCAGCCACAGGACTCATTCTCATTGCCCAGGTGTGCCTATATCCCCCTTTACTTTCTCTGCCTGAGCTTTCATCCTCAGGAGCAGCAAGTACTAAATTAAATTCTTTATATCTCTCTGAACTCTTAACACCATAAAAGTAACACTGTTCTTGACCCTTATAAGTTATGTTCTTAAGGATCATATGCTATTCTGGATTAATCAAAGACTCTCAGAGACTATTTGGAGTCAACAAATGAATGAATGAAAATATTATTTAGCTCTCTTGATAGTGAATTATATCATTTTCTTGACATTCCCAGATATGTCTATTTTTAATATGACAGAATAATGATGCCATTTGTATATAAAAATTCTACATTTATAATAATGGAAGGCATTTTTTCATGGAGCTTTGTATGTTTTTATATGAATACTTTTACTCAGAGTTTAACAATAGCTGTAATAGACCCTAGGAATCTGGCAAATGTGAGAGTGCTGATATATATAATTTGAATGAAAGAAATAATGAATGAAAATTAACACTAGGCTTTCTCACCAAGAAATTATCTTCTTTTTAGAATAGGCCCAATTCTACCTATTCCTCAACATAATGCAATAATGACAGCATTTCTGTAATGAAAATTACACTTATGTAACAATGAGGGCCATTTTCTCACAGGTTTTATGTATGTGCCTGTGTTTTCTTAGAGATGTACTATGGAAGTAAGAGAATAAAGAATCATATGGATGGGAAATGGATATTATCCATTGCATACAAAGTCAAGATATGTAACCATTTTTGTTTTGAAGACAGTCATGAATATATTCACTAGAGATTAACACTGTTAGAGTTCCACTGATGTAGGTGCAGGCCTAGGGAGAAGCCAGACTCCTCTGTGCATATCCTCCCGTTCCTTGCAGGTGACCAAACAATTCAGGGGAGGCAGGAACCCTATTTTCCAGCTGCAGTTCCCTTCACTGTCTAAGACTGTCACTCTTGCAGCTCTGTAGTGAGTAAGGTAGGTGAGATGGGAGCCGTGGTGGACACTAACAAGTATCTCTGCTTCCTTCCTTGGGAGCAGAAAGCAACTGCAGCTGAATGGCACCACGGTGTGGAAGCAGCAGGACAGAGGATGTGTGGCAGCGGTTTCCTCCCAAGAAGCAGCCCATGAACTCTGAAGAAACTGCACATACACTGAATGAAGTAATAATAGATCGGTTTACTATTGCCTCTGTCAGTGCTCTGGAGGAAACATCCTTGAGATGGCACCAAGTGAGATTCTAGTCAGCCTCAGTGTTGAGAACACATATGAGCTTCTTGTCAAATTCTCCTTCCTAGGTCATGTGTTTGAGTGCTGTGCTGTTGTTGGGACATGTGCTTTGCAGTTTCGGAGGGCTTCTTTGGACCTATTCCACAGCACATGCTGTGTTTTCTTTTTTGGAGACACTGGCAGTGCTTGTTATGTTTTATTATTGGTTTATTGGTATGCTTGGTTCAAGCTCTAAAAAATTGCATGCTATTTTGCTTAGCCACTTTATTTTTAGCTTCTAGCAATTCCTACATCTTTCCTAAAGTTGGCTTTCAAAGCAGTTATATAATATTAAAAGGGAAATAAAGACAAAAGGTCCTCATAATAGTCTGGGAACACTACACACCTTCATTTGTGCTGCTATTAAAAGACTAAAGTGTCTTTAATAATGTTTATACAAGAAAATCTATTGATTCTCTGAGAAAACTATTACAGTTAAGAGGTTTGATATCATTAAACCAGACTGTAGATATTACACAAATAAAAATGCTTACCTCCATCCCTATAGCAGTTTTTGCTCCTTTTATTACACATATTGTATAATTTTTTCTGTTAATTAAGTTGTAGCTTCTTTTCACCTAAAGTTATTATTTCAGTTGCTTCAAGCTAACTTTATCGAAGAACATTGCTTGGTACTATTCCTCTAGATTAAAGAGTATGTAATTTACCTGGATAAACTAGTGCAAAGGATGGTTTTGTCTTTCTGTAGCACCAGTATGGAATCATTTCTGCAGATCTTTCCTGTGGTGGGATGTTGAGTTAAGCTTTTATTTATTTGAAAGAATCAGAGAGTATTAAAGTTTGTTAAGATATGATTTCTTTCTCACGTGAGTCTGCATTTTGTACTTGATCAGGATCTTTTCTCTAGAGCTATGGTTTAGAATTCTACTATTCAGCCCTGAAGTCCTCCAGAGTAATACAGTGGCCATGCAGTGATTTTATGGCAAGTAAAGGTAAGAGCAAAGAACTAGCAAACCAGAATGAGGAGTGTCTTTGCTTAGACTGAGAACATTCCCTATAAATCTTATCAGCTCAGAGGCAGGCTTTGGAAAGTGACTGAATCAAGGGAGCCCTGTAGCCATCAGTTCATTTATCTGCTAATGGTTTCAGCTATTGAACACATTGTTGGGAACTGGCCTTGGCAGTAGACACAGTTCCCCTGAGAGCTGAGGATGGCAGTGAATGTGTACTCAATGTCAGTCACCAGTGATAATCTAAGGCGACATGCTGGCCTGGATCAATGAGTCTCTGCAGGAGAATCTGACAAAGATTGAACAGTGTGCTCAGGGTCTGCTATTGTCAGGTTATGGACATGCACTTCCCTAGCTCCATTGCCTTGAAGAAAGTGAAATTCCAAGCTAAGTTAGAATATGAATATATGCAGAACTTCAAAATACTACCAGAAGGTTTTAAAAGGATGGGTGTTGGTAAAATAATTCCTGTGGATAAAAAGGAAAAAAAGGAAAGTTTCAGGAAATTTTGAATTTGTTCAGTGGTTCAAGAAATTTTTTGATGCAAACTATGATGGACAAGAATATGACCCTGTAGCTGCAGGGGATTGAACCCTCGTTCCTGCACTTGCCTAAGCAAGAAAATGACCCTGCAGACAAGGTCAGGAAACCACAGTGGCTGCTTCTCTTGTTGTTCCAGCTCTGAATAAATCAAAGAAATCTCTTGGCTAGAGCAGTGCAGCTCCACAGAGACCTATTTCAACCCAGACAACTACTTCAACTCCTAAGGCTGACCCAGGTGTGCTACATGAGAATACTGGTGTGGGCAATGTGGACAATGAGGCAATTGAATGAATGCAGCAGGTCAACGTACTTAAACTTACTGTTGAAGACTTGGACAGAGAAAGAGATTCCTACTTTGGAAAGCTAAGGAACATTGAATTGATTTTTCAGGAGAGTGAAAGGGAAAATGACCCTGTATTGCAGCAGACTGTAGACATTTTCTATGCCACAGACGAAGGCTTTGTGATACCTGAAGAAGGGGGCCCGCAGGAGGAACAAGAAGAGTATTAACATCATTGACAAGCAGAGTAACATTGGAATTCTTCTCTCTAAATCATGTGCCTAACTGTAAAATACTCTCTTTTATTATTCTTGGAGGATTTACTGGTTTCTTTTCAAAAGCAAAAAGTGCCTCTTTTTAAAAGTGCACTTTGCAGAAGTTTCACTCCCTTTCCAATAATTTGAGTTAGGAGCTTTTACCTTGTAGCAGAGCAGTATTAACATCAAGGTGGTTCATCTGGGGAACAGAGAGGCTGACTGCGGGGCCCACTATGCAGATGCTGGTCACACTGACTGATGGAGAAGGTGATTTTCTGTAATGCACTGAGATGCCAACCTCAGTAGAGAAATTTAAAGACTCAATTGAATTTTAATCTAATGTGAAATCTTGGCAGACAACATGCTAATAAATAAAAAAATGCCTTTAAAAAAGAACATAATATTAGGGGGCTGGCTTGAGGAGGGTCCCTGGGGAGCCTGACCCTGAATGGTATATTCCTTTTTTTCTTTTTATTGAAGTACAAATATCAATGAGACAGTTTTAAGACATCTTAACAGGACAGATTTGATAAATTAATACATTGCAAACTTTTCATAATGTTTTGGTATCATACAAGGTGTATACATGATATTACACTTACAGACATTATTTTTTTTTTTGTCTTTTTTTTTGTCTTTTTGAGACAGGGTCTCACTATGCAGTTCAGGCTGGCCTTAAGTTCACTTTTTAGCTCAGGCTGGTCTTGAACTCACAATAATCCTCCTGCCTCAGCCTCCCAAGTGCTGGGATTACAGGCATGCGCCACCACGCCCGGCTTTACAGACATTATTATAACAGATGTCTCTTATCAGTAAATTAAGAAAGTATAGCTATTTACTTATCTTATTTTTTATACATGAATTAAATCACAGATTCAATAATTAATACTTTCTACCTTGTTATTTTCCTAGTGGTTGTCCATAGTACTAGAAGCCAACATAACATCTTGTACAACCACTATTAGCACAAATCTTGCTTCTCATAGATGGACACTCCATTGTCATTAAACCAATTTAGGTGCCTGAACTCAGCAACACAATCTAACATAGTCCAGCATTCCACAATAATAGTGAGTTGTCTGAAGAAGTTGTTGACTGTAGCAATTTACAGCTCAACTTATTATTATGGCCCCACATTATATACCTCATTTTTATACTTTTCTGCTGGATGGTTAAGACCTAGATAGAGCAAGACCTATATACCAACACATGTACTTTTTGTTTCTTATGAGATCAGTGAAGTCCCCTCAGGGTTTATCTTGTAGTCCTGTACATTATTCTGTAGATCCTTTGTCTGTGTCATCCATGTGGATGAGTCACAGCCAATGCTTGACCAGTTTGCTCTTCGTGAGAGCCTGAGAGAAAGTTTTCCCTCCATGTGACTCTCCCCAAGCACACTATAGAACATCAATCTCTTTCCTCTGTGGCGCCATAATCTCCTTGTTCAGAAAATTTGGGGCTCAACTGAATTTCATGATGTTGCAGCAGAGGTTCACCTATGTCCTGAGTCTTCACTGACATTGAAAGGCTAGGGCCAAAATGTTGGCTGGCCTTGTGGCTCTTCTATTTCTCCAATTTTGATCTGTGAACTTAGGTTGCTTACCATCCAGAAGAGAAGCTGATTAGTACCCTGCAGCATATGCCATTCACTTTGCCCTATCTGACTCAATTGATTTTAGTTGTACATTTCTATTTGTATTTCTTCTTTTCACTTCTTATACTAGGGAGACTACACAATGTTTATGATATGTATGTGTGTCTGGTTTATTTCACTTAGAAGTATATGTTCAAGTGGTACCCACTTCAATATAAATGCTTCAAGTTTATCATTCTTAATAGCTGAGTAATACTCCATTATATAAAAATACCACATCTTTTTCAACCATTCCTCGTGTGACAGACATCTTGGTTCTTTCCAAGATTTTGCTATCACAAATTGTGCTGCTCTAAACATAGGTACACATATATCACTACGATATAATGTTTTCAGTTCCTCTTGGAAAATTCCCAGTAGGGGGATAGCCGGCTTGAATGGGATTTCCAGTCCTACTCTTTTTATTCCCACCCTCCCTCTCTCTCCTTGCCTCTCATTCTGCTTCCTCACTGCTGTGGGTGAGCAGCTGTCCCCTGAGACAGGTCCTTCCACTATGCCATTGCTGTGTCTGAGCCTACCAACTGTGGCCTGAGACTTCTGAAACTGTGAACCGAGTAAACCTCTTTTTCTTTGAATCATGCACCTGGGTAGTTTGTCCTGGTGACAGCAAAGTACTTGGCAGGAACGTGTTAAGCAAGGTACATTTTAAGGGCTGGCAAGATAGCTCAGAGGATTAAGCACTTGCTTAGGCAAGTGCAGGGAGCAGGGTTCAATCCCCTGCACAACATGCAGCACTGGCCCTGCCCCCGGTGA
Organism: Ctenomys sociabilis; assembly: GCA_004027165.1. Lineage (NCBI taxonomy): Eukaryota > Metazoa > Chordata > Mammalia > Rodentia > Ctenomyidae > Ctenomys > Ctenomys sociabilis. The sequence continues at coordinate 71,779 of PVKA01000922.1, forward strand.
GCTGGCAACTGAGTCCAGGCATGGTTGTTGTAATCCAAGTGGCGGGGAGGCTGAAAACAGGAGGATAACTATGCGTTCGAGCTGCAAGTAAGACCATGTACCAAATACATTAAAAAAATCAATGCATATTTTAAGTGGTGATTTGTTGCACAACATAATGCATATACTCATAAATAATGTACCATGTGCTTAAAATTTTGTTCAGAGTACAGCTCTCATGTTAACAGCTTTGAAAACAACAGAAAATGAAATGGCAAACAAGTAGTAACATTAATAATAGCAGGCTTTAAGTGTGTAATATTTCCATAATTGCATGTTATCTCTAACAAGTCAGATATTGCCTGTATTCTGCACACAATGACACTCAACGAGCCTAAGTGACTCACATAAATGCTCAGAGCTAGTGACAACCACTGCCAAGGTGATGAAGAGGACATTCGAATTCTACAATATTCTGGTGCTTCACAGAAGATGAGAAGTTGTCCAAAGATTCAACACAGATTAGTTTCTCCCTTGAAAACAGAAATTATATTCTCCTTTTGGGGAAAAACTTTTTAACAGCAAGACTTTAATTTAGTTAGTAATGATAAATTAATTAATCATGCTATCAAATTTAGCAAAATATATTTGAACGATAGTGGCTCAATTAAAACATAAGAGAGTAAGCACTGAATATTACAGAAGCTGTAACATTTGACGTGGCATGTTAGCAATCATGTATAAAAATCAATACATTTTGTAGTTTGATTTAAGCACTTAACTATTACTTAAAATGTTTAACATACATGTTTGTTATGGGCCAACATTACTCTCCCTCTTCATTCATTCTTAGATTATCCATCACCCTTTCATTATCCGTCACCATTCATCCTTATTATTCACAACTCTTCTCTAGTTTCCCTTTCATTTACTTATTAGTAAAAAAAGCCAGTTCACAGAACACTGTCTGATGTTGCAGAGCTACCATGCATCTCTTTTATTTCTGCATCATGGAGTTACTTTAGCTCTGAAAATTCACACACGCACACACACACACACACACACACACACACACACAATGACAGTTGGGGAACTGCTTTAGTTGATATTACACAGGTGTTTGTTTTGTAGATTGAAAGGTTCTTTGCTAAAAAGAAAGGGATCTATTGAAAATACTTTTGTAATGTTTAGCTTTTGAAATAGTTAGAAAAGGTGGAGGGTTAGAAGGCAAAGTTGCGACAATGCAGAACTAATAAACCAGCAGCTATAATACTTGGGAAGTTAACTATGATAGTAAGAGATTGGAGTAATGATGAATTATTAAAAATAGTGTCAATAGTTGCTTTGAATTCATCAAACAGATTAATTTTCAAAGACACTTAAATGTAGCTATAGAAAGACTTAAAAACCAATCTGAACATATCATATTGGTATTTTAGTCATGCTGGCATGTGTTTTCTCCCCCTAGGTGAATCATAAACCCTTTTAAAATCTGGGATTATCAAATGTCAGTACCTGTCAAATACAGATATTTCACATAATATTCATTTATTCCGTGTACATTGAATAAATGAGTTCATGAATCTAGCCAGAGAACTTTCAACTTCAAAGCTGCTGTAATGATAGAAATAATCCTGCAGTATTCCACTTAAAGAGGATGTAACAAATTCCTAATAAATACCAGTTATAACACTAAGTGCAGATAAGCTTTTCTGCTTTTTTAACTCCATTGATTCTCGCTGTGATCCCATAATGAAAACATTAATATCATCATTCTGTACCATGGAACATGGAGGCTGAGAGCCTTTAAATAGCATTGCCAAGTACAATAGTTGGACAACGAAGGATTGAACGTTTCTCCAAGGCTTTGGCTGCCTTTTTAGTTGTCCTGTTTTTAAGTAAAAAGAAATCACAGGGACAGTTTAGAGGAATATTCTGGCCTGCGTGTGTGTGTGTGTGTGTGTGTGTGTGTGTGTGTGCTGTATTTCTAATAAATGCTAATGACCAATTTGTTTTGGCAGATCAACAAAATCTAATTTAGTAGAGTCAATCAAGTATTATTCACGCTTGCTAATTAACAATTCCCTTGCTTTTTAGAGAGCAGAACCAAGCCAGCGACTCAAATGTTACTGTTCTAGAAAAGACCAGCACATGGCTGTCAGTAGCCTCCACTTTCAGCACAAAAGACAAATATGGAAAAGTTATCCTAGTCTAATAAATAAAGTTTTATTGATTTATTTAATTTTTTGGCAGAACCAGGGATTGAACTCAGGTCCTTGCGCTTGCCAGGGAAGCGCTTATTCCACTGAGCCATCTCCCCAGCCCCTAATTAATAAAGTTTTAGAAAGTACATTGTTCAATGAATAGAAAGATGTGTTTTAATAGTTTGTGGACAGGATATCATATCTGCATCTTGTACAATGAATAACCACTAAGACAATGTATTAATTCTTGAAACTGTCCTATTAATTGGTTTTGAAATTGTCTCATTGATTTGTTTCTCAATAAAATTATTTAAAAAAAGGAAAGCGCATTGATCAGAACAATGGCATCAACAGTCGCTTTGCAAAGGAATGAAAATATTTCCAGCACATCTTAAAAACTAAAAGTAAACCGGTTTTTGTTTCTAACTTTCTGCTCTCAGGTTTTACTCATTGTTAGGTATCCACCCATTCACTTCCTGGATTCATGAGGAGACATTCATTGTATGCTTTCTGAATATTCATTGAATCTGCTACTTCTTCTTTAGAAGTTGGTTATATTAGAAGGAATGTTAATGAGGTGCAGTGAGAAAATAAGTTCAGTAAAAATTGTTCCTCTGGAAGACAAGACTTAAGGACTACTAACTTCACAGCAGCATTTAAGGGAGTCAAGCAGGCAACAGGCCTTTCCTGATTTTGATTTGTTCACTGAAAGTTCATTCTTTCCAAACACACACACACATGCATGCACATGCACACACACACATGCATACACATACACACATGCACACACACATACACACCTGTGCACATGCATGGGCCATGCTTAAAATACAAAATTCAATTCACACTATTTGTATCATTCTCCTTTCATCCCCTTTCCTGTCATTCCCTTCACTCCTTCTTTCCTGATTTTTCTTGCATGGCTACTACATCTTGAAGTCTGAAATGTTCTAGGCATGCAAATTAAACTAATGTATAGAAAAGATCCTCTTTAACATAACAATGTGTCCAGAATCCCACTGCAGGGGGACGGTGAGCAGGTGAGCAGTAATCACAGTGTGATGTAGAAAGTAGATTATCGTCATCTGAAAATCTGTGAATAGTGCTGCTGGGAGAGCTGCCCAGAGCACGCCTCCTCTCAGGAAGAGGAACACTGTAAGGGTGATTCCTCGGGAGCATCTTAAATCTCAGCAGGAACTCTTTTGGAAAAGACAGATGACTAATATCAATCTGCACAAAGAAGAAGGATTTGTTATCAGGAAATAAGCTTGTTACTGAAGACTTGTTTTGTCATTATGAGTAATTGCAGTAATTCTTCAGAGTGAGGTTTGAAAATTATCTTCCCAGGTCATTTTATTCTCCTGGAACTCCACAAACAAAAGGGGATAACAAGCAATGACACCTCATCCACTGCAGAAATTGTCTTCCCAGATAGATTAAAATGAGGTTTCTAATTTGTGTAGGTAATAACACGCTTGTAAAGCTGCTGAGTAGGGACCATGTAATACTGTAACTAACATGTGCTTATGAGAACAAATGCACTAACTGAAATTTTATCTAAATAACATAACCATGTGAAGTGTAAGAGGTAACATCTGCATTTCACGTGAAATTTGGGTTAGAGTAGGAAATCTAAGCATAGCTTCTCCCATCATTTTACTGAGCTCTCCAAAACTGATAAAAAACCCCAGATTTTTAAAAGCCTGGTAACTACGACACTTTAATGTACATTACAACTTCCTATACTTTTGATGCTTCTACATCTGCACCGACAGGCTTGAGTGTCATACCCAGGCAACTGGCCTCAGCAGCTGTGCAGACAGTGTCACAGTTCCACTCTTGCTGCCCTAACTATGGCCTAGCAATGCTGAAACGCACCAATGATGCCCTGTCTATCATTTGCTTTACCCTGATCCCTCAGGGCTTCTCACTTTTTCTCCAGGCTCTTGTCCTACTTTCTAGGACCTGCACCTATGCGGCACCCGCTTTGGCAGGTGTGCCTGCTGTATCCAGGGAATAAATTCTTCCATTTCATATGTCTCTCTAGGTGGAGAGCTGATGGCCACTCTCAAAAGGAAGGTTGGTGTGCTAAAAAATAGAGTAAGAATATAAACTATCATCATGACCAACACACACAGAGAAAACACAGAAATCAATCCATGATCAAGGCACAATTTACCCTATGAAATAAAATACACTTCACTTAGTATAAGAATACTCCAGCTATCCTTTTTCCTCTAACATGCTGGAATCGAGCAACATCAAGATTTCTCACACATAGGTAACTTTATTTTTCTTCAAGCAAAGCCTTGAGTTTATTAACGATGACACTTTTTGTCATACTTTTCTATTTCCCTTTCACTTAACCTCCTTACCCCAGCCCTCAGAGATTTTCCTCTCTTCTTTCATTCTCAAAGTTAAAAAAAAAGGATCTGCTACCGCAGTGATTAACAGAACAGACTTATTTTATTTTGTTTATTTTATTGTTGGTACAGGGTACCACTATATAGTTCAGACTCAGAGTGATCTTCCTATTTTCAGCCTCCCCAGCAGCTGGGATTATGGGCCTACGTTACCACACCCGGACTCTATTGCCTCTGGCTCACTGGGCCCCAGTAGCAGGCCAGCATAGCATGTGGTATTGGGGATTTAACCCCAGTCCTTGCGCCTACCTAAGCAGGCACTTAGTCTGCTGAACTATCTTGCTGGCCCTTAGAGCAGGCATGCTGATAGCTATCCACTATCAAGTTCACAGCATAGTGTGGGTCATAATAAGTGATCTAGCTAAGAAATTGGCAAATATGAATGCTAGTACATAACCTGAAGTTAAACCACTTGGTGAGAAGCAATGGGAGTGACTATTGTTTGATCAAACTAAGGAGCTACCATAATACATTTCTGAAATAGTTCTAGAAACAAGCACTAGAAGTTATATAGGCTATGTTTATGACCAGAATGCTATAAAATTAGGGATTAGTGAAAGTTAAATTGGAAATTTAAATATAAAAATTAAAAAGATATTCTCAAATCATGAGATCAGTGTATAGTAAATGTTGAAATAAATATATAACATAGGCAGTCCTAAATTACTATTAATAGATTTTTTTATAACAGAATATTCCTAAATTTGATTTTCAAATAAAGAATTTATGAATGAAACAATTCCAATGGCTCCCAAATACAAGGGAAGCATGCATGAATGATAGAGTTAAAGCTTTATCAAAACAATCTGAGTAAGTTCTCTTAATTGCTCTACTGACTCATGATTCTGATTTTCTTCTTTGCTAGAAATAAGAACTTTAGACAGACTTCTGGATTTGTGCACAGGAGACAGAAACAGCATGGTATTCTCTGTTCTGAAGATTCATAATGATCATGGTGATCAGGAATATTGCTAGGACTCAGGGGTTAATTTGTGACTAAACATCCTATATGCTTGAAACCTTCAAGTCCTTTTTGTTGCTTATTGACCTAGCAACTGAAAATATGACCATTCCTGAGATGTTCTGCTAAGTTTCTTTTTTGTATATGGACTTGTTTGCTCTTTTAATGTAAACTTTACAAAGTATCTATAGTTGCTGATAAAACATATTAAATACTAATTTTACATATTTAAGTAAAGATGATGCCACAAGTTCTATTAATGTCCATCTTTTTTTTCGTTCTTTGGAAATCCATATTCCTAACATTCTAGGGGAGGCAATACAGCATATTGTTCAGGATTTCAAACTTTGTTCCTGAGTTTGAAGAAATGATTCATAAATTGATATTGTCAAATTGGAACAAACCACTTAAGCTCTTCACACCTCACTTCGATCATTTGTACAATGGGGATTCTAGGAACCTAGAGTCAGAAGTTTTTCCCAATACTGGAAATTTAACTCTAGACTTTAGTCCTGAGCTACAGCCTCTGTCTTTTTACTTTCATTTTTGGAACAGGGTTTTAATAATTTGCCCATGTTGAGCTTTATTTATCATCTTCCTACATCAGTCTGCTAGGCTTCTAGGGTCATAAATGTGAGCCCCCCACAGTCCACTGAATAGTAGAATTACAACAAGGATTAAATGTGATAACATATGAAGTATGTCCAGAAGGTTATCATGCATTAAACATCAATATTATCATTGTTACATAGTGAAATGAGTTGATTACATAGTTGTTCTGCTCCTAAGCTAATTTCCAAATTTACATCATCTGAACTTTGGTGATTCAGTCTGAATAATATATATTCTGTTTCCTGATGAACATGTTTGAAATTTATGTGCCCTTTCTGTTCCACTTATACCTGTGAAGTTGAGAAAAATTTTGGAAGTATCAGATGGGATTGAATATTCATTCAGAAGAGCTTTGGCTTTGCCTTGCATTAAAGTAGCTCCTCTGTATTGATCTGCTTACTAATTTGGCCATGCTTGATTAAACTACATCCATTCTTGAGGTTCCACTTATTTGTTTATGCTCTCTCCTCAGCCATCGATGTGATGTGTGCATGTGCTGCATGCAGCATGGTGCATGTAGACTGCTTACTGATAAGCACCTGATGATGTGGAAATGGATGCTCCTAAATTACAGTGTCCACGCTAGTGATGACACGTTGGTACTTTCACCAACAAGGAAAAGTCAAAAAGTCAAGTCCTTGGATGAGGAGTGGGGTTGAAGATGGAGAGAAAAGGCTAGAGAAGAAAATTCCTGGTCATTTTAAAAACAACAGTTTACATGTCAGAAAAAAATGTGTTGAGCTTTTAAAATTAAACTTCCATTTTGCCTATTGGAAGATTGTTTGATGTATTATCTGGAATTACATTAAATGATGGCCACAAGTGTTCAGAACTACAGTGATAGATGTATAGTAATTATATATGAAGTGGACAAAAAGAAAGAAGAGGTCTGATGAATGATTCGGAAGACTTCAGCCTTAAGTATGGAGGAAAAGGCCTGACACATGATGCATGCCTGCAATCCCGCTACTGGAGAGGTTGAGACAAGAGGATTACAAATTTTAAAACAACTGATGGAGACCTCCCCTCAAAATAAAATCTATAAAGTGCTGAGAACGTAGTTCACTGGGAAAAACTGCAGGAAAAAGAAGCCTAGAAACCAGAGTCTGTAATGACAGAAGCCAAAGTTGTAAGGCTCACTTCATTTAAATTCTGCCGAATCTATCAAGAAGAGGATGTGGAGTGTCTACTAGGTTTGGTCAGATGGAGTTCACTGGTGATGTGGACAGCAAAAGTGATTTGGGGGGAGAGAAATTCCACTGATATGCATTAAAGAGAAAACACCAAATAAGGATGTAGAGAAAAATGACATGGAAGGAAGGAAGGAAGGAAGGAAGGAAGGAAGGAAGGAAGGAAGGAAGGAAGGAAGGAAGGAAGGAAGGAAGGAAGGAAACCGGCGTGATAGCTCAGGGAGTTAAAGCGCCTGCGCAGGCGCAGAGACCAGGGTTCAGACTCCAGCGTGCAGCGCTGACCTGCACCAGGGGCGTGCTGAGGCAGCAATTGAGACAGCATGGTGGCACACGCCTGTAATCCCAGTGCTTGGGAGGCTAAAAACGGGAGGATCGCTACAAGTCCAATCTGTATAGTGAGACCCTGTACAACTTGTACTAAAAACATTTTAAAAAGAAAGAAAAAATGAACCGACAAGTGGAATGATTATTGAAAGAAGAGTAAAGGACTCCTTTAAATACATAAGGCATAATTTTATTATGTTAGTGTGTTAGGGAGAAGAACACAGAGAAGAAATCTGATGTGTAGCAAACCCTGAAACACATCTCAGACAGTTGACACTATCTGTGACCTCATACTTGTGATGGGAGGAAAAACACGGAGGGCTATTTACTATTGTTATCTTTCTAGTTTAACTAAAAGAAAATACACCTATGTGTAGGATTGTTTTGTTTTCCAACTGCCTTCTGTATGTAAAACTTAAAATCATATAGAAGAAAAAAATGGTCTATCTGAAAAATCCTACCTTTGAAATATAGCTTTTCTCCACAAACTATTATGTAATTTAAAAACTCTTTTATTTATTTATTACAAGTTCTGGCCACACAGCTCAGACTTGTAGTGTTCGCTGTCTCAGCTTCCCCAACACTGGGATTACAGGTGCGCACCACCATGCCAGGCTTCGGTGGCGAGCATGGCGTGCCTAGGGTTCTGGAGCCTACAGCATGTGCAACCAGGGATCGAACCTGGGTCCATGTGCTTAGACTGCTGAACTGGCTCCAAAGCCCCTATTATGTAATTTTACAAATTTATTTATGGAAGTATATATACTCCCATAGACTCAAATATACTTGTGAAATTAAAAAATTCACTGTGCTCTATAGTTTGCTTTAAAAAAACTTCGCATCATTTCTATTAGTACGTAGAGATTTGATTAATATTTTATATTGTGCATATTATCTGTTTAATTATTTGTTTATCAAAAGGTGTTTGAGCCACTACTTTCTAATGTCTTCAGTATGCTTTCCTACTTTTTGTTTATACATGGTAACATTTTTCTTAAATCTAAAACCAATTATAGACTATACATGTGAGTTTTCTGTTTCATAAGTTTTGACTTTTGGAGGATTTTTTCCTTTCTTGACATTAGAAATTATGAATAAGAAAGGGATATAAATTAGAAAGGAGGAAGTCAGCTTATCCTTGTTTGCAGCCAATATGATCCTATACTTGGAAGACTCTACTGTATCAAAAGATTTTTATATTGGCAAAGGAATTCAGCAATGGATAGTAGACATATAGTCAACAATAAAAACCCAATAGTTTTACTTTACACCCCTAACAGACTAACTGAGAAAGAAACCATGAAAACTATTCCATTCATAATAGCATCAAGTAAAATAAAATACCTAGGTAGAGGTTGAGGAGGCAAAGGAAGCAAAGGACTTCTAAATGGAAATTATAAAAAACTGAAGGAGAAAAATTAAAGATGGTACCAAAAGATGGAAAGCCTTGCTACATTCATTAGAATCAACATTGTCAAAATGGCCTTATTGACAAAAGCACTACATAGACTCATGCATGACCCATGAAAACACCAAGTTCTTCATAGAATTAGAACAAATAATCCTACGTTTCCTGTGGAAACACAAATGACATGAAATAGTCAAAGCAATCCTGCACAAAAAGAGCAAGACATCACAATTTCAAGTTTTACTACAAAGCTATAGTAATGAAAACAATATAGTATGGCAAAAAAACACCCACACAGTTTTGTGTCTTCCTTCCTGGGTGTGCTTTTTGCCTAGTTACCATCAAGTAAAGAAAAATACAAAGATGATAATTGTGTGCTGTCATTACTATTTTTTGTGGCCTTGTTTATCTTTTTAGACAATGTCTCACTTTTGCAGTTCAACCTGGCCCTAAGCTCACTCTGTACCCAGGCTGGTTTCAAACTCATGGTGATCCTCTTGTCTTAGCCTTCTGAGTACTAGGATTATAGTAACACACCCTCATGCCTGGCTTGCTCTGCTTGATTAGCATTAAAGATATGAGATAAACTTTCATGGTCAGATCAAGAGAGAAGGAAATTTCTAGTCCTAGGGTTGGGACATGTGGCTAGGAAGAGTGTATAAGTAGAACAAACATGTTATAAGGTTTTTTATTATTATTCAGAATAAGAGTTTATCCTGATAGATATTCAAAATGTGAAGCTTGCCATCAGACTAAGTTAGGATCGTATAAGAACTTGGACTTAGTCTTTCATATTTTTAGTACATAGAGGTCAATGAGTTCATTGCTTACCTTGTTCAGTATATTACTAATTTTCATGGCCTCAAGTGCATGTGATAAGTGAGGGCTATATATCTAGGGAATATAGCTGCTTTCCTTTCATCTCTCACTGTTGGCTAGCAAAGCTCTTTCCACCTAAGCCATGTCCTTTGGCAAAAAGGAAGAGCAAAGAACAGAGGTGGCCTTCCTGTGCTTTTCAGGAAGCTGGTTGGCCTTCCTTCCTTCCTTCCTTCCTTCCTTCCTTCCTTCCTTCCTTCCTTCCTTCCTTCCTTCCTTCCTTCCTCCCTTCCTTCCTGCATTCCTGCCTCCCTGCCTCCCTGCTTTCATGCCTTCTTTTTTCCTTCCATCCCCCTTTTTACTTGCGTTTGTGGTACTGGTGATTAAACCTAGGCTGCATGCTGAGCTGTATTCTACCTTTATCAAAACACATTTTGATAAAGGAGCCTGCTATGTCACTCAGTTGCCCAGGCTGAGCTGTGATCCTCTTACCTCAGCCTTTCAGAGTGTTGCAAATATGGGCCTGCACCACTATGCCTAGCTGTTTCTGCAGTTTAGAGAGAAAACACTTCTTTCTGTTAATCAAGGAAGCCATAGTTGAAAATCTATTATACACAAGGGAAAGTTTTTAGTTAGAAATGGAGAAGTACAAGATATTCTCTGTTCCCATCCAAAGTAATTTTTGGAAGCATGGCACAAAATGAATAAACAGAAGCTCAAATGTTCCAAGAATTAATGAGAATGTCCAACTGAGCCTAGATGTGTGCTGAGGGACTGCGAGAGCCACGTCAACTGAGCAGAGCCCAGGCACAGCCAGTGTCAGATTACTTGCAGCTTCCATCGGGGGAGACTATGGTTCTGGAATAGTACTTCCTTCTTCCTCTCTGTTTTGGAACTCTGAAACTTCCAAAGTAATGCACGCACATTATAAAAATTAACCTGGAATTATGTAGCATAAAGGAGAAATTGTTTTCATTCCACATTTTCCTAAGGAAACCATTATTAACGGTTGGGACATATGGTTCCAATAATTCGTTATGTCTGGACAAGGAGATGAACTCCCTTTACCCAGCATCCCTCTTCTCTGCCTTCTCTTCCTTTCCCTTTCTCATGTAGGCACATGCATGCCTTATGTGCCCACACATGCATGCATGCAAAATATGCTTGTAAAGAGACAAGATGTTGGGGGTCAAGAGGTGAAGCTTTGCATGTCTTCTTCATTTCAGTGGGTTTTTTTTTTTTTTTTTTTTTTAGCTTTTTATGCTTGATCTTAGCCAAAAGGCTGGGAAGCTATATTTTTTTGCTTTATAATTAAAAAAAAATTTATTTATTATTTATTTGATACAGAGTTTCGCTATGCAGCTCATAGTGATCTTCCTGTCTCAGCCTCCTAAGACTTGGGATTACAACCACACCTAGTTTTGGGGCTCGCTCAGCATGGGGCCAGCACGGCATGGGTACCAGGAATCAAACCCAGGTCCTTGCACTTGCCAGGCAAGCATTTAGACCACAGAGCTATCTCCCTATCTCTTGCTCTTTTTTTTTTTTAAGCTTTTTAAAGATAAATTCAAAACATATTTTGTCCAGAGGCCTCACTCGTTCTCAAAACTAGATCTCTCAGAGTTTCCAACTTTCTACTTATCCAGCTAGTCTAAACATTATTCTTTCTGAGGGGAGATTTGCTTTAGGCATAAATGATTGGGGCAGAAAACCAGAAGAGACCACTTTTGCCTGGTACATAGAGAGAGCATGGAGCTTCTCAGACTCCATTAACAACTAGTAGGTGATAAAGCCCAGAGAGCAAAATCCTCTTCCCACTATCACTGTAAGTACTCCCCAGAGAAGCGTAGCCTGGGCCAAGGGGAGAGATGAGAGGAAGTGTGCACTTCAGACCATTGCCTCCCCTAAGAATGTGATGGAGTTGCTTATCTTCCAGTAAAGTGGAGGCTATAGGAGAGAACAGGAGATTGATCCTAACCCTGCCTGGGAGGAATCACAGAGGGGCTGCCTTGTGCACCATTCATTGTCTCCTCTGTGTGGGTTGCAGGGAATGATGGCCCTAGGAGGAAAAATATAAGACAGGTGACTCATCTAGACCTGTATCAGTTTGACCTCTGGGTAAACACAATGATGACATTTATTAGGCTGAAGAAACTTGTTTACAGAATAGCCTCAACAGGATGCTCTGGCTGAAGGCTCTTACAGATAATAAATCCAGATGGCAATATAGCACCTGGGGAGGATCACGTAAGTGGCATAACTCTTTGCAGCATGAAATGGAAAAGTTTTATTACATGCTCTCAGTAGAGTGAAAATTACAACTCAAAAGTGTCTGCATGGAGAATTTGTTATTCTGTTCCCGGCAACATGCAATTGATGTGGTGAGGAGGGTCTTGGGAAGTCTTTTGGCATGTCCCGGGTTACAGAATTTTTGAATTTTTGAAATTGTTAGTAGTCTTTCATTCTGAGAAATATCTCTGATTCCTGTGCATCTAATTTGACATCAAATCCGTTGTGTTAACTCACCTGGATACACACTTCAGTAACTTTGATCTTTCACTAGACAGTCTTTCTACTTGAATAGGTGGAGTGTATCACAGGCCTTGGCAGGGACTTCTGAAACACACAGGTCTCAGATGTACAGAATCATGAGCTGACTTCTAGCAAGAGTGCCATAAAAGTTACACTCATAATGTGATATGAGAGGAGCTACTCCTGTGGTTCTCACCCTTCTGCTGCTGTTCCATTTTTCAGTAGTAAAACTTGTTGACCATATTAACTACATTATTTTAGCCACATTCATTTCTTGTATTTTCTTTCCAGCATTCTCTATAACATAGCTTTCAGTTTCTTTTTGTCAACATACTGCAACTCAAAATTTTAGCGTAATTTGATCCAATTGAACGCATTTCCTTTTTCAATACATTTTCGTTGTTTATTTAAATGACATTTACTTTTTTTTAAAACCACATTTTTCTTTTGTTTTCTGCAACATTCATTTAATTTTCTTCCTACAGTTGTATCTCCTCTTTGTCACACTTCGCAGGGTTTGTGCAGCAGTGCCTGTGGGATTAGACTCAGATATTTTATTTGCTATTTTCACTATTTGTCAGAGTGACTTAATCTTGTTATATAGCTTTAAAACACACTTAAAGGTTTCTTGTTCTTCTTCTTCTTCTTTTTTTTTTTTTTTTGCAGTACTGGTGATTGAACTAAGGACCTTGTGCTTGCCAGGCAAGCACTTATTCTACTGAGCTATCTCACCAGCCCTGATACTTAAATATTGATTCCTTTCAAATACATAGCTCTAGCCCCAAAATCTATGAATTCTAGGCAATTTCTCCAATTGTCAAACTTGCCATTTAACTACTTCGATTTCTTGTGTTTTTCTTTCATTTTTTCTCCCTTCTCTTTCTGTATTGTATTTAAAAGTGCTCCAGTTTGCAGCATCCTTGGAGTCGCCCACATGGCACTGGTTCTGGGTGCATACAGAGTGCAAGAGTTCTGGGTTTACGTAGACTTCCAGCCAGATTTCACAAGAAGGTTCAGGAGGCCCGACAGTGTACTCCACGAAAAGGCACTGTGTGGATCTGTGAGTGTGAAGCCAAAGGTGCAGTGAAGACCCGAGAGGTTTGGAGAAGGCAGAAAGGTGTGCATCTGCGGAGAATTATAAGGCGGGAACAGCAGGGATTCAAGAAAGAAGCCATAGGAGCTACAACCACTGGCAATACCATAGTGGTTGGGCCACTCAAGCTCTTGTTGTTCACATCTTGTCACACATTGCCTTGCATACTGTGCAGGAACTACAGGACTGAATATTTGTCCTATTTAAGTTTGGTCCTGCTTTGATCCCATTGCTTTGTATCCCCTCATTTGTAACTTCTTTAATGGAAATGTTTATCTTGTGCCATTTCAGTGTTGGAGGGGCTTACCTTTTTTTGTTTGTTTGTTTGTCCAGGGGCTCACATCTCGGAGGAGAATTGCTACTTGGAATTTTCAGCGTTGCTAAAACTAGTAGTCCATCTTAGAGACAGACTAAATGCCGTCTGCATAGAGGAACACACGTGAATCACTGGGGGCAAGGGTGGGAGGCTACAGCTTGTGCCCCAAACCTGATGCAGCCATGGGACAGTCTTTCTGCAGGCAGCTGAATTTTGTTTGTGATTGATTCACAGTCCAATGCTGGGATTAAAAGTATGAGTCCTGCACCTGCCCTAAGGTGGGCAGCCTACATAGAAAGAACAGAAATAGGCTTGGCTCCGTCCTCTTTCCTTGCTTTTGTTCTTTTCTGGCACCATGAACTGTTGCCCCATTGCCACGTGCCTCACTGCCTTGGAGCCAGCCAATTATGTAGTGAAACTTCTACAAACCCTAAACTACAGAAGCCTCCCCTTTATGTATCCAGCACAGGGTATACAGTCTCACTATGTAGATCAGACTCCTAGTGATCCTCCTGTTTTCAGCTTGCCAAGTGCTGGGATTACAGGCCTGAGCCACCACACCCAGTCTCAATCACCATCTCCGTGCGCCCCAGGGGTGGGACCTGCATGCTGGAATCCAACCCTGATCCCTGCATCTGCCTAAGCAGGCACTTTAATCCACTGAGCTATCTGGTCAGCCCTAAGCCTTTCCCCCTTTAACTTTGAGTGTTGTGGTTTTTTTTTGTCTGAGCAATGAGAAAAGTAACTAAAATAGATGTGGTCTGGCTATTTCATCTAATTGGCCTCTGACCCCTGGGCTCAAATGGTCCTTGGTCTCAGCTCCTGAGTTGGTGAGGCTACAATTACATGCCACCCCATGGGCTCACACAAGCATACACACACACACACACACACACACACACACACACACACACACACATGCACACATACACATACGCACATTCAACTTTTCTGTCATTTCTGTCTCATTTCTAATGTGAAATACTCAGAGCCTGGTTATAGAAATTTTTAGCCGATTTGCTTAGATTTTGCAAGGAGAAACTAATGCATCAACAAATAAGGAAAACTGTCTTTAAATATTCTCTAAATATTCATATTGCATATTTTTCTTGGGGAGAAGAAAGTTAATCAGTTTCTAGTAGAACTACCAATATGCTACACCCAGAATGAGTATCTGAGCCGCGCCTCTCATCACTGGCCTTACACCCTTTTCGCCTATAGCCACCATTTCAGTTAGTGGCAACAGTGCTGCCCATTCCATTACTGTGTGCAGTGGAAAGACCTCTTTCCACGACACCCCACATTCTTTTTCTAACATATCTAGACTTTCACATTTTCAAAATATAGCTTTCCTCCATGTTTGCAGCTACCCTCCTAATAGGACCTCTACAGCTCTTGCTTGAGCAACCACAGAGCCTTCTTCATAAGCAAATCCCGATTCTAAGAGAATAGTTTGTTACCTCCTCATAGCCACACTAATATTTTAAAAATGTAAATTGGAAATTTCACTGTCTTGTTTATTATTCATTAGATGCCGAGGCTTCTCTTTGAATGAAATCCAAACACCGTTCATGCCTTACAAGATCCTTCATGAACTAGCCTCTGCCTACCACTCAGGCCTTATTTATTCATACCCTGGTATTAACTCCACTGTTCTTCAGGAATACCAATTTTTTTTCTATTTGAATTTGTTGTTGCTTCCTGCAAAAATGTTTCCCTTTTCTTTACCTAGCACACACACACACACGCACACATGCACACATGCACACACACAGGCAGACACTCCGACACATATAGACACACATACAAACACATAAATACACAGGCACAGATTCATACTGAGGCACAGAGAATTATAAAGAAATGCACCACACACAAACACACTCACACACATGCACATACACACACACACACTCCTAATTTTTGTTTAATCAAATTTTCAATTCTTTATGTCCAGTTTCTAATGTGAAATTCTCAGAGACTGGTTCGAGCATGATGTAGCTGATTTTCCTAGGAGAAAATGACTCACCAACAAATAAGGAAAATTAAGTCTGTTTTTCAAATATTTATGTCACATATCTTTGTTTGGAAGAAGGATCCTAAATGCTCTAGAGGGTTGGACCAACCTCTAGTTAATGAGTTTAAATGCCTTAAACAATGCAAAATAATTGTAGCAATAATTCATATCTGTTCTTCATTTTAAGGAGAGTATATTTACTATATTAGGAAGATCTGCTTTGCTCTTGTTCTCTGACAAAAATACTTTCACAAGCCCTGGAAACCTTATTTTAGAACCATTTTACTAAGAATTTTATTTGAAATAAAAACAGAATTTTAAGAATTTCTTTCTGGTTACCTGGAGAGGTTATGATCAATGTATTTTCTAACTTCAGAGCATCTTTATATTCTGAAATGCTTAGGAATATTCTGCTTAGGATTTTTTTTTGTCAATATTGATTTATAGGAATGGATTTCATTATTGTCACTACTATGACTACTCCTAAATATGATTGGTGACTGAGGTTCTGATGTTGTGAAATTAATTTTTTTATTATTACTGATTTTTAACAATTACCAAAGCAATTTAATTCCCATATGCTTTGAGATTTTCCAGAATCCATCTGGAATTTAGGGAACTAGAGTTTTAACAATCTTTGACAATAAATACATGAAAAACTGTTCACCATTGCTGGCCACTAAAGAAATGCAAATTGAATGATAACAAAGGATAGTGTCCTCATGTCTGGGGGAGGAAAGGATTTTTCTCCACCCATTTGTAGGATTATGAATGATGTACCCATGACAATAGACATATTAACAAGAAAATGTATATAATTCAAAGTGTACATGAAACAAAGATTTCAGAAATGGAAACTGAGACTATTTTTCTCTTTAGAATTGATATAGAGTGGGAATTTTTGCAAAAGTATTTTGGACAAATGGTTCCAATCTATGAATAAATGAAGAAACTTAGCCAAGTGCTACCTATTCAGATTCTTCTCTGTGTACTGTGTCTTCAGAGATGATTATTCTTTTCTCTGAAAATAGAGAGTATATTTCTAAAATCAAGGTCTAATGCACCACTTCAGAAGGTCAAAGAAGTCTTTTAAGGTTTACTTCAGGGGAGAAATGCAGAAAGTCAGAGATTCTTTGGATGCTGCTGTTGCCTCAAGCATCAAGGCGTCACCCTGGAGGGTGTATCTGCACCCTTTTGGTGGGCAAAGGCAATCAGTGACGGTTGAAGAGACACAGAGAGATCAATTTTACAAAATGGAAAGATTCTGGCTTAAGGAAGGGACCATGTCTGCACACCACATAAACAGACCTTCTGGGGGTGAAATGGAACTCCAGACAGCTAGGTGGTAAGGGAGTTTTCAGCAACTGGGTGGGAACTTTTCCATGCCCTAAATATACTTCCCTCACCATGGTGTAGCTTTTAAGGAGTAGTTGGGATAGAGAAAGAACTGAAAGAACCCTGAATACAACCAGTAATGAGGTGAAACCAACAAAACATACAGCATGAAGAAAATAAGATACATTTCAGGGATGGTGAAACATAGTAACATGAAGAAGGGAGAAGGAACAAAAGCTAATATATATTTAAACTTGTATATTACACACACCGAATATGGTTGTAATTGGTTTCTCCTATTTAATACTGTTTTCCTATCCTTTCCTCCTCCCTGTGCACACTGACATAATTGGCAAATTTTAGATTACACTTTCCAATTCCCCTTCCATACAACCATTGGCATTTGACCAGATGTATCATGGCCTCTGATATCTGAGCATCTACAGCTTTAAAACATTAATTCAAAGAAATTAAGACTTGAAGCTATATCCTTTTTTATCTTTTTCTGCTTTCTCCACTCTTTTCTTTTTTTAAATTAATTTTGTTGAAAAAGAAATAGCAATGAGACAGTTTCAAAATAGGTTAGTAGGACAGTTAAACAATTAATATATTGGATATTGTCTTTGTAGTAATTTATATTACAAGATGCAGACATGATATCTTGCCTAAGAACTATTAGTTCAAAACTTTCTTCTCATTGAACTAAGAGAAAATAGCTGTATATCTATGCTATTTTGTGTGTGTGTGTGTATTCACAACAAAATGGTCTTTTGTTTATATCCTCCATTTTTATTTACTTTTGTCACAGGTGGGTATTCCACTGCCATTCAAATATTGTAGGTGCATGAATGGAAACAAAACTTTGTCTCAGGCTTTCACAGAGAGCAAATTGGTCAAACTGGTCATCCACATGGCTAACACTGATAAAAGATCTACAAATTTCTGTACAGAGTTTCAGGGTAAATCCTGAGGGGCTTTGACTGACCTTGTCAGATATGAAAGTTACATTTCCTGTTATATAGGTCTTGCTTTATCTTGATCTTATCCATCCAGCAGAAAAATATAAAAATGTGATATAAAAAGTAAAGCTTTATTAATATGCTGAGCTGTAAAAGGCTCAAGTCAACACCTTCTGGCATTGCCAGTCCTACGGATAACCCACTACTGTTATGGACTAGTGGACTATATTGGAATATTTTGCTGAATTCATGCATCTCTATTGATTTCACAGAGCAAAGTCTGTTCACAGTTCTACAATGCTATATCAATCTTTGTTTTGCACATTTAAAAAAATTTAAGATAAAAAATGTAAAAACATTAGAAATGATATAGTATTTCACTAAACAAGATAATAATTTAAAAATGGTTATATTGCATATCATGTTGAAATTAGTTGCTTAGATTGCCAGATATAAGCATGCAGAATTGGTCAAGACATTAAAAGAAACAAAGAAAATTTAGGGATTACCTGTTCCTTTCAATAGCCCAGTAGAAGTCAGTAGTAAGTTATCTAAGCTATCCTGTATATATGTCGTTCTTGTCTCCTTTCCCTAATCCCATTTGCGCCTTCCCTGTGAGCAGTTTCTTTCAGTCTCACAAGTCCTCTTTTCTGTGTCATGCGGCTGCACTGTCAGCAACAACCTTTGAAATGGTTATTTTTCTTAAAAATACTAGGATGTCCTTGTATCTACAAGCCTGTGGCCTCCTGGTTCACTGTTGGAAACCAGAGCCATTCTGTGTGCAGTGTGATTGCCAATATATGTATTTTGCAGCTCTTTCTTCCAGTCACCTCCTACAGAAGGCTTGGCATATGTGGCGTGCTCCCCCTCCATGAGGTGATTCGGAAAAGGTGAATACAGAACTTCAGGCAGAATGAGCAACTGAGCTCAAAATTCCAGTCTCATATTTAAAATCTGAGTAAGCTTGAAAATGTGACCTTAAAAATGATGCATTTTACCTTGCTTTCAGGTTTATACTCCATATTTTTTACCTTAATATTTATAATAGGGCCAGGGCTATAGCTCATTTGCTCAGCACCTGTGTGGCAAGCACAAGATCCTGACTTTAATTCCCATGCCAAAAAACACAAAACCAAAACCAAAATATCATAAATATATATATATAATTGAAATTCTTGAAGGTAGAAAGTATAACTTTTTTTATAATTATCAAACAAAATGGTAGAAATTATGTTTTGGGGGCTTGTGTACAGTATTATCATAAATAATGCAAAGTTGTTGCATTTTGGGTTGAATATATCCAAATGTAAGCAATTTTATTCACTATGGTTTTTCTTAATATGTAAAACAAAGAGTACTTAATTGGCATATGTTGGAGGAACATGGCTTTAATGGCTTCCTTGCCTATGATGGGCACACAGATGTTTGACACCAGGTCTCTAATTCAAGAGAAAAATTGGGGTATTGTGGGATGACTAACTATAATTAACAAATACTATTATTTTGACTACTGAGTTTTAGTTTGTAACTCTAAGCATTGGATTTTAAGCTGCTTAGCTATACATAATTATTGAGTATGCTATTTTAAAGTAATATAGGATATGTTAAAAGGGAGAAGGAGATATATATTTTCTGCAGTTCTTTTATGGCACAGAGGATAAAACTACTCTTTAATTCAGAATTTATATTTAAATTACACTTTTTGAAGGACCTTTTCCATAAAGATAACTGACTTTAATTCCTATTTGTGAAAAGTCTAGCATTCTAGATATAGGACAGTGTAACTGAAAGATTCATTCTTAGTTAATGAGCTCATTTTCTTTGCTTCACTTGCAACAAAGAACAGTAACACTATCTGTATAACAGGAGGGGAAAAATTACATTGTCTATAGAGTTTTAGATATAAAAGGGATTTCAAAGATTGTAAAATTCAGTTCACCCATTTGTCAGATGAAAAAGTGAGGTTTAATTAACTGTCAAGCCTGACACAGTAGGAACATATCAGGGCCAACTAATTGAGATTCCTACATTCCTAGTGTTTTTGTTATGAATGGGAATTAAATCTGTACTGTAGACTGTATTCATTGAAAGGATTGTTTTTGATTTGGGAAACACGAGCTGGAAGCAAGCATCCTCTTAACCTTTTATGTCAGCCCCTTATCATTTTCCTCCTTACCGGTAATCCCCTGTCTAGTTTCCTCACTTGTACTCTTGCTCTAGTTCAATCCTTTTTTTGTATCTTTCCAAACTAATAAGTTTATTTACACATAAATTTCATACATCATTTCTCTGATTAAACTTCTTTTTACATTAATTTTATTGAGAAAGAAATAGCAATGACAGTTTCAAAACAGGTTAGTAGGACAGTTGCAATAATTAATACATTGCATAGTGTTGTCTTCATAGTAGTTATTCATGGTACAAGATGCAGGCATGATATCTTGTCTAAACATTATTAATAAAATCTTTCTTCTCATTGAACTAAGAGAAAATACTGCATATCTATGTGAACTATTTTGTATATACAGATACATATATATATTTTCTTCACTACAAAATGGTCCTTCATTATATCCCCCCTTTTTTGTTTACTTTTGTCAGAGTTTAGTATTTCATTTTCTTTTCTTTTTTTTTTTCTTTATTAACCTTTATTGGATCCCAAAAGAAAACAAAACTTCCTTCATGTGATGATTTCTAAACTGATTTCTAGCTACTGCTATCATTTCATCACTGCTTGGTGCTTTCAACTTAAATATCCACCCAGACCCAAGTAGTGACTGTTTTCTAATGTCTTTATGCTGTTCTCTGTTGTGCTTCTTGTCCACTCACTATTCACTTGCTTAGAACAAGCCCCAGCTAAATTTCTACACTCATTCACATATTATTACCTCTCCTCCTGGGGTTTACCTGAGTTTCACTCTGCCTTCCTAAGGCCTCTCAAAACCTTGTGTTTCACTTGTTCCCGACTATTTGTGATATTTATTATCTGTTTATCTTTCATGATAGTGTCTTCCACAACTGATTCCAGTGACAAGTGTAATGGATTTTGGGTTCTCAGAGCCTAATTTACCACCAAACATACTGAACACAAAGTCAGCATCTTCACCTGCACAAGCTTTGTTCCAGGCACTGTGCGCATACATACACAAATTTTAGTGCAGTTTGAAAAAAACAAGTCTATATATTTAAAGAACAAGATACTCTCAATTTCATATGACTTAAGCCCCACAAAATCTGAGCTTCCTAGGAAGAGACCCAATAAATTTCTATAGAATGAGTTAATGAATACACATTCAATGATGAATTATCTTCTCAATTGTCAAATGTGTAGTTTTAAGCTAATATGCCTCTAGATCTGTTGCATTATCTGTAGAAATAAGAGAAAGATATTTAGTCTTTGGTTTATTGCTAACAAATTATAATAATGACTTTCTAAGTGCAGGAGTGGAATAGTATAAAGCTACCTCTCTTTTGGAGAGTTGTAGCTTGGAGAACCAGTTTAACAAGCGACTGTCACTCAAAAGTGGTTTTGGGAACTTACCTTGTAGTTAATGCAGCTAATCACAGCATTATGAAGAACTATAGAGAAGACAAAAAAAAAAAAAAAAAAAAACCCTGAATTTGATGCATTCTTTTGTTCATTTATTTTATCTGTTTTATTTATCTATTTTATCTATTTATTCATTTATCATAATATATATGCCAGTTACTACAAAGTGAGATAGACAACAGTCCACATTTCAAGTCTGTAGCGAATAGAGGAAGAAATCTAAACAAACAGTTTCACAGTGAGGTGTAGGGTTCAAGAAATTTATATAGAAATCAGATCTTTCAGGCTGCTGAAGTTCACCATTCAGAGAATGCTTTTGTTCAGGTTATAATTAGAAAACCATTGGAAAATTTGTCAGGGAACTACTGAATTCTGAATTATTATTTTTTATGTATCCATTAAAAAAACTTTAAAAGTAAATTTGATGTGAAAGTAAAAGAAATAAAAACCATTTAATGATTAACTATTTCAGCGTGCCCTGATGAAAATGCTTTCAGTGTAGAAGACTAATTATCTGCTCATACTGACCTGCTGACATAAAGGCTTAGACCAGTGCAGCAGTGGTGGAGACGAGGAAAAGAATGTGCAGCTGCGATATACTTTAAAACAGAACGGACCGGCTTGGGTAATGGGTCAAATATGAGGGCTGATGGCAACGGCAGAAAGCAAGGACAACTTTCAGTCTTTTTCACTTGAATGATGATGTCATTTTCTGAGATGAGGAAGCCACAAATAGGAGAAAAACCATGAGTCTTGTTAGCCACAAGCCGGCAGTACGTTCTCTCCAGTCTCATCGAGGAAAGCAAACTTTCATAATGTTTCATAAGTCACCAATCAACAACAGCACTCCGATTTTCTCTCGGTTAAGAACACCCCACATACGACAGGAAACATCCAGAAAGCTGCTTTTGAAGGTGCTCTCCTGCCCACCATCTCATTGTCCGTGTGAAATTCAGTGGTGGTCTTACTCAGCCCTGCAGTTTAGCCATCCTGTGTTCTTTCTGACCCCATGTTCCGTATTTCAAATCTAACACTGTGTCTTGCTGTTCTTAAGTTGTCTATAATTTATGTGTGAGATAAGTGAAATTGAATTCCTATAATGAGCCAGGAACACTATCAATAGAGAGACTGCAGATGCATTTTAAAGCAATTAGCTGGGTACAATAGAAAGCCATTATGTTAAAAAAAAAAAAAGGCAAGATTTTCATCTTGGGAGTATAGATAACTCTTCATACTAAACATCACTTGGCACATGGAGAATTTAAAAACTTTATGCCTCTTACTCTGAGTACAGATATTTGTAGTACAACAGTTATGAACATATTCATGAACTATCTTTTATATCATTCATTATGATATTCAGATATTGTATATTTAAAAGAGTTTATATATACTACAAAGATGTAAAGTCATCATATGTTAAATACAGCTTTGAAAATGATTAATGAATGTGATATGATAATAATCTTTTTCATGATTGAATAAGGAGTCTATTTTTTCTTATCACATGGATCTACTAAAGCTTCTTCACTCTTAGAAAACTCTCTTTTCTGCTAATTACTATTAATGCTGGCACAGGGAAGACCAGCAAAGATGACATACGCAAAAGGGAAAAAGGAATAAATTTTAAAAAATGAAACATCAGACAAGGGGTTAATTTGATAGTTTTCAGCAGGCAACTATGGTGATAGATTAGGGTCTTCTGGAAGATGTCAGGTGGTTTGCTAATACGTCTTTAATATATTCAAATGTATTTAGCCAGTATATTACAAAAGAGGCATGGTTTAAAAACAGAAATGTAATAAAATGTAGATTATTTCAATATTGCCTAATAGATTCACTACTTGAATTTGAGTCTAACTGTGAGTATAAATGAAATGAAATCTCCACTTCTATGCCTTGACCTATCAGTTATTGGCTTCAGTAATTATTTTGGGTTATATTTGTCTAACAAACAAACTAATAGTTTCTGTGTTAAAAAAATACCCCTGCAATATGAAAATGGATGAAGCATGCCTTCCCAAACTTTAAATTATGTTTTATTTGAATATTGGAGTAGCAAGGTTCCAGGTACTGCAATCATAAACAAGTTGCAATATTTCTTCCTTCTATGAAAATCACTTGTTCAGTTGCTTACTTCTTTGTATTTATTTTAGGATGAATTTTCATAAAATCAGACATTAAGTTTGCTAGTTGCAGGTATTGCAATTTTGCTTTTGCTTTTTCACTTATATAAAGGGAAATATCCCATAAACTGATATTTAACTTATTAAATTTCTCCTCTAGTATTTAAAGGAAACATATGTTCTAAAAATGTACAAAATATTTAAAAAACATACTCCCATTTAGTTCTTTATATTTCTATCTTGGTATCTCATATCCACTGTCTTATTTTTCTTTTATTTGTTCCTTGTAGCATATCCTAAGGTCAGACCACTTCTTGCTACAGGGACTCAGAACAGAGGCCAAAGAAACAGGATTGCATTGTTTTTGCAATTTTTTTTGCATGCAATTCATGCCTTAAATGTAAAGCCATCCACTTATGACTCATTCTTTCTTAGTAATACACCTTTTAACAATTTCCTTATCAAATGAAGCAGATGGGGTTTTGGTGGTTACTGCCAAAAAGCTCTTGTGAGAATAAAAATAGAGCAGCCCTTCTCCCAAAGCAAATAGGTGTGTAATTATAGGACCATGTTTCCATTTGTGAAACTTAATTCTAAAGAATATTGTTCAGCTATATATTTAAACAGGATGCTTTATTTAATGCTATGATTATATATATATATAGATATATATATATCTATATATATAGTGATTTTACTTCCATTTTTATATACATCTGATTGAAAAGAAATGCATCAATGTTTCTAAAGTTCTCTATTTTTATGTAATCTCACTATATAAATTTCACTGGGCCTTACCAGTATGCCTAAACTAACATAATGTCACTGCTTAAAACAACTCTAAGATATGATCAATTATCAATAAGAAAACCAACAATTGATTTAAGAAACATCCAATATTAGTCAAATAATGCAAGGGTGTTGAAGAAAGACACAAAAGAGTAAAATGGAATTTGATTAAAAAAACATGTTCCAAATCTCACCTATAATTCTTTAGGGTCTGCTTAAGAAAAAAATTTTTTAGACACCGTTTAGGAGACATTGTAGGAGCAAAGTTTTAGGTATTCACAGTTGTTTTGTTTTGTTTTGTTTTGGCAGAACCAGGGATTGAACTCAGGCCCTTGTGCTTGCCAGGGAAGCACTTATTCCATTGAGCCATCTCCCAGCCCTGGCATTCACAGTTTTGTTGCTTAAATGTTGATGATCCCTGTTCCTTACTCTTTCACTGGTCAAAGGTTTCTGCAAGTTTTAAGTTGATTTTTCAAAAAACTAACTAAACTCAAAAGAAGTCAGTAATAGACTTAGCTCTATAGTTAACACTGTTTTCAATTAAAGAAATATACAATATTTTTTAAAGGACGAAAACTCAATCCAGATTAAATAAAAAGAAAAATTACTTTGTATGAAGAGAGAGAGAGTCACTAGGAGAACTTGCTACTGTATAAGAAATAACACAGCTTCTAGTCAGCATTAATTTTAATACTATCAGCCTAGGGCTGGGAAGATAGCTCAGCATTCTAAATACTGCCTGACAAGCATAGGGGTCCCTGGTACCACCTGCCGTGCCAGCATCTGAACCCTGGACACACCTTGCTGGCCACTGAAACCAGGCACGGTGGCTTACGCCAGTATTCCAGTGCTGGAGAGGCTGATACAGGAGGATCACTATGAGATTGAGCTGTGTAGTGAGACCCTGTACCAAATAAGTAAATAAATAAATAATGCTTAAAAAAGATTTTTTAAAAAATACTATCTCCCTAATGTTAGCCTTGAATATGCAGAACAGAAATGATGACAAAACAAAGCTGTATTTTTGTTTCTAAAATTGGTAGTCTTAAGCAGTTACTGGACAGTTATTCTTTCTCCCTACTATAACTCCCACTACACTGGATAACAATTACAAAATTGCTGATACGGAGATGGACAAATAAACTAAGGTAAAACTGAGTACTAGGAACAAAGGAAAACTAACCCACTTCTCCCGTACTTGGTAAATGAACTGAGAGCTAGACAGGGCCTCTTCAGCTGTCTCTTCTGCTTTGCAGACATTCAACTATGTTTTGAGCATGAAAGCAAAATGACACTCAACGCTGATAGAAAGTGAATTATGTTGATTCCCAGCAAGTAGATATAAATAATGGAGTTAGGGCGCATTGAAGAGTAGATTATCATATATATATATGGAGAGAGAGAGTAACGTTTGAGATCATTTTAAGAAGCCCAGTACTGATGGAAAATTTTAAGAAGCCCAGTACTGATGGAAAATTTGCCTTATCTTGGACTCAAATTTGAGGTTGAAGAATTTATGAGAAAGCCCTGATATGTTCTTTAAGGACTATTCTCTGATTTTACCTAGAAATCTTAGTTGGTATCTATATTTGAAGTTATCATAATAATTATTTCACATTCATATACTATATAATACTTCATTTACTATTATCTAAACTCTATCACTTTTTAAAAAAATATTATAAAGCTATGTAAAAAGACAGGGTTAAGGGCCTGCCCCATAGCTCAGTAGACTAAGGCATCAGCTTAGGCACAGCACAGGGGCTGGGGTTGATCCCAGGAGTGCCCCCCCCCCCCCGTGCGCTGAGACTGTGATTGAGACTGGGCATGGTGGCACGCCTGTAGTCCCAGAGCTTGAGAGGCTGAAAACAGGAGGATCACGAGTCAGATCTTTGTAGCAAGACCCTGAACACCCTGTAGATCCTGTTCTAAATTCATAAGAAAAAAGACAGGATTATTATTTTGATGGAAAAATAAGGCAAAGACTAAATGGGTCAAATGGCTCACCTGTAGTTAGAGAGACACTGACTCATTTGGCTCTGTTTCAAGATACTTTTCTGATTCCAGGAGCTGAATGTTTGCTCTAAAACCTCTATGGCAGGAATCATCATTGTGTTATTCATTATTTGGTAATCTTCTGAAGAATGTGTGTACTTGCACTCTTATTGAAATTGTGAAGAAAAAAGTTGCTTTCCATTCTTCTTGTCTTTCTAAGAAATCTTTTTTTATCTCATGCTTTGAGATTTTGACTGAAACCTCAGCTGCCATTAACAACAGTGGGTCTTTATCCTTTGGCGCAGGGAGCCTGCTTCTGGCTTAAAGTCTAAATGTCGATGCAGTAGCAGAGAGCACTGATAGCTAAGGAGGTTATCAGCATGGTAAAGCGAGGTAAATTAAGAACAAACTCTTCATTCAAGGTCTTTAGATTGTCAAGTAAATATACACATAAATAAATAAAGTACATAGGGATTCATTCCCTAGGAATTTATAAGTGTAAAATGAAAATATAAATTATTTAAATGATGTGTTTAATATTTAAATTTATTCTAATTTCCTTAGATAGTACAGGCTTATTTTAATACTTGAAAGAAAATACAAGTGAGGATAGTGTTTTATTAAAATGTGGCATGTCAAAATTGTAACATTGGCAGGCAACAGAAGATTTGTGCTTTTCTTCAGTTCCATTTGCAGTTATCTTTGGCTACAACTGGTCTTCATTTCTAGATTGCTGACTGATTGAGGTTCAGTGCAGATTCATCTTTCAGGTGTTTCGTTGATATTATTTCTGATGTAACTAATGTTCTAATGCTGGCTCAGTGAAGGTGTTATGCTTTAAGAAGTGATTCATGAGACTCATATTTATTAAACATTACCCTCTTCATCAATTTCAAACAAAACTCTCACTTACTTTAAAGTTTAAAATGTGTTATCAACTTTATTTACCATATTTGAGAAGTTGTTACTCTGTCCTTTTATTTCATTAGAAACTACAGATTTATTTTAAATGATTTAGTTAATTTTAGTTAAAAATGAATTCATTAAAATTTATAAATTATTTTAAATCAATTTCTTTAGTATTTAGATTTATTCTAATTTCATTAGAAATCACAGATTTGTTTTAATACTTGAAAAAATAGTGATGATTTCAAACCTATCTTTCTATTTGTTTGTTTGTTTTCAGTGGAACCAGGGGTTGAACTCAGATCCTTGCGCTTGCCAGGGGAGCATTTATTTCACTGAGTCATCTCCTTGAACACCAAACCTATCTTTTCAGAGATCACAAAATTTAGGGAAATTATGTCTCCTCAAAATTCATAAGAGCGAAAAAACATATGTCTTCGCGTATTCAGCTACCATAGGATAGTACAACTATCTAAAGGATGATGTCTACAGATTTCAGTCTTATACATGTATAAGGGGAAGTGCTTATCACACTCTGAAGGGTTCAGGGCAAGGATTGTGTCCTCCTGCATTCTGAGTACTCAACACAAAGTTACTCTATCACATATAGATTTAACATTTATTGAGTGAATGAATAAATGTTGAGTGTATACTTTCTCTTAATACCGTTGAATTTTATTGATGTAGACATGATATAGGTTGTCCAAATAATCTAAAGAATATGAGGGAAATATTACAGCTCCTGACTTTCTAGCCTGCTAGTTGTCTATAATGTCAAATTCATGTTCTCTGTTAATTCTATGAACAATGGAGATTAAGAGCAGAAAATAGTTATTGGAGAAAACAAATAATTGGTCTAAGAGAGACAGAACAGGTCCTGGGTGGAGGATGAGGATCCCACTCTGCCAGGTGGGTTTACAGAGCAAAACCAAAATGATAGGTGGGCCCGAAGAGGGACAACACTATGATGAACTAATAAGTTCATCACTATGATCAACAAATACAGTTGATTAGGTGACATTGACCCAATGGGAAATCACAAGGCAGGTATGAGGTGGCCCAAAACTTTGGTCAACCAACAAGATTATAGGATACTTGTTTAACGTTAAAGGAAGTGTATGTGGACTGAATAGGGACTCATAGAGGACACGGGTCAGTGACTCTTCCTGGCTTCCACCCAAACTGATCTGCACCTCTTTAGAATATTACTCACTGCTGTTCATCCTTCAGGAAGTATGTGGGTGTAATCTTTCTATGTGCCTTTACCCACAGTTGTAGTATATCTTCTGCATTGACTCCTTTGGAGGGCTTATCCCTCTCTGACTATGTATGATATTTCTAATTTAGTTGTTAATGATATTATTACCAAAAATGAACAGCCTTTTAAAGATCAGTAGTTTGTAGAAAATTTAATATATACTTACGATTCAGGAATTCTTCTCAAAGTGTTTATCACAGAAAATGAAAAAACAGTCAGCAATATATCTTGTGCTTAAATGTTCATCACAAATTTCGTAATAATGGCTCTAAACAGAAAATGGTGACATAAATGTTTATCAAAGATGACAATAAAACCTTTTACTTTCACATGCAGTTTCTTGTTTTAGATAGTTTCTCTTGGTTATATGCATTTATTGAAATCTACTGAACTTATAAATTTAAAATGTAGGAACATTTCATTGTAATACATTTTTATTTATTTATTTGTTCATTTGGTATAGGGTCTTGCTAGTAATCCTCTTGTCTCAGTATCCCCAGAGTTGAGATTACAGGAATGTGTCACCACACCAGGTTTCAGTGGCTGGCACCATGTACCCAGGGTTCCACAGCCTGTACAGAATGTGATATCAGAGATCAAATTCAGGGTCTTGTGTTTCCGAGGCAGGAGTTTACATCATTGAGCTATTTCCCCGGCCTCATAATATGTTATTTCTCATAAAGTTGCCTTTAAAAGTAAAAATATAGTTTTCTGTATTTTCATACTTCTCACAAGTACACTGATACACAAAATAACATATTTACTAATATCACCTACTCCAGTAAAATCTTAATTTGTAGTTAGGTGCATGAAATCTCTTACCCCAAGCCAATGTAGAAAAAAAAATCGTTTGGAAATATTCTTTCCAATAAGCTTAGTTAAGCATAAAAGGCAAAACAACTGATGCATATAAATGAGACAGCAGTGTAATTTTTTAAAAAATATTATTCATTAAAGCATATTATGGCATTGGTTTTAGTAAGTTCTTGCTTTGATGATATGATTAGCTTCTAAATACAGTCTAGGTAAGGATAGGAGATTTTTTTATCTAGGAGATGACTATCTGAAAACCATGAAGATTCCTGTCTTTCTTTTTTTTTATGCTAAGCCATTATCTGTATTATGTGTAATCTCATAAGTTTCCCTGCATAGTGAAAACAGTGTTTTTCACTTGCTAATGTTAATCCTTCACATTTGAAAGGCAAAGAACAAGCTAATAAGATATTCCTTTCTTTTCTGAATGGAGAAGTTGCCAATTACTAAGAGCAAACTACAAATATATTCATCAGTTACATTTAACAGAGCACATAAACCAGGAGTTGACAATATGGGTAAGAGCCAATGGCCCAGTTAAAGGAATGTTACACCGACAGTAAGCTTCTCAAGAGACAGGTCATGAGATACAGTTTTTTCTTTTTTAATGTGAATTTTAAAGGTTAAGTATATCCAATTTGTCTCAGAAAAAAATAAGCCTCTAAGGCTCTATTACTCATAAATATAACACTCTTTTCTGAATAAAACCGATACTTATTTCCTTTCTCTATCATAATATCTCCTCTTTAGTAAGTGTTAAAGCTACCAGTTAGGTACACTAATATTTTTTTCTTAATTGTAAAACAAAATAAAACTGCCTATTTTGTATTTAAATTGACCATTTTTCAAAAAATAAAGAATTACTACAAAGCATTTTGTTTGTTCAGAAGGGGCAATGAACTTGCAATGTGTGGATTAAATTTATAAATGAAGAAGCATCAGCAATAGCAAGCTCTGAATTATTCTGAAGCTCAGCAGGTTGGCAAGGCCTGATAGCAGGTTTGGGTCATTATCTGTAATATATAGAGCAGATTAAGCAATTTTCTTCAGTAATACCTGACTTCACCTCCTGCGTGCAAATTGATTTGTTGTTGAAGCAGGGCCAATTGAAATCATAAAGTCAGTGGAGTTCATCCTTTCAGTACTTGAGATCTCCGCTTCTGCATGCCTGTGACATGCCCAGAGCTGTGACAGGCCCCACAGCACAACAGAGAGCAAGATTTGACTTTTACCTTCAAGGCCTCCAAAGAATTAACAGCTTGTGTTGGCAAGAAGTAGGACTAGCATAATCAATGTGATATAAATGATAAAAACACCAAGACAGGTGCTGAGGGGCATGGAGGAGAAAGCATTTCATTTGGAAGACGTTATAGAGCCTTAAAAGCATGTGCAATTGTACACCTATTTAGTTCAGTTCTTTCACTTAGTCCTTCAACAAATGATGCCGAACCCCTCCTCTTCAGTGGCTGCTGTATATGGTCCTGGATGAGCAGAATCCAAATAGCATTGATCAGACTCAGGAAGAAAAGCATTCTGTCATCTCTATCAGTAATTTGTGCTATCTGAAAACAAAGGGTAAATACACAGAGGTGGAGAATAAAAGGATAATATTCAAGAAAAAAAAACATACAAAGAAAGGACTACTAAGTTGCTTATACATAATATGAAAACATCTAGAGATACAATGTACACAATAAAAATTGTAGTTGATAGTATTGTTTTGGGATTAGATTTTTTTGCATATCAAGGATTAAACTCAGGACCTTGCACTTGCTAGGCAGGCGCTTATGCTGCTCAACTATGTCCTTGGTCTGGGATTAGAATTTTTCGTCAAAATGTAAATGGTAGGTGCTCTTGCTCTGCACACAAGAGTAAATGCATGAAATGAGTAAAATGCTATTGCGCATCTATAATTACTATTTCACTATATAAATATACCAAAACATCATATTGTATTTCTTAAATAAATGAAATAAAAATAAATTAAGAGGAAGATGAGCATCTTTTCTTCCTTTTGGAGTTTACAACAACATAAGTAGCTGCACCGATGTGCAGTGTGGCATGGGTTATGTATGAAAGGTCCACAGGGCAACAACAGTCCCAAGGGATCCTGAGGCCAGGGAGGAGAGTCAGCTGCAAGAAGCAGGTTTGAAGAAATGACTTGATAAAGTGAATTTCAGTTAAGTTAGGCAATGAGTGGGCAGCAAAGAGTGTATCAGACACAGGGGCCATAGGGTAAGGACTGTCATAGGGGAGTATGTGGTGTTTTGGTGAACCTGAACCTATGCAGTGGAACTGGAGCTCAGAAGGAGAAGCAGAGGAGTATGAGAGATCTTGTTTGTAAAGATCTGTTGGTCTCTTGGTGGTCCCTGGGGGAAAAAATGAGAGAATTTAGACAATAAAGACAAAAAATTGACTGCTTTAGGCAGCGAGGCCTTATCCTGCCCTTCCACATATGATCGACTTCCAGCTTTAATAGCTCCCAACTTTTGTTCCCAATAAGAACAAGAGATATTGAACCTTTTTTTCAAGGATCTTAAGCAAATAATAACCAAAACAAACACACAAACAAATAAACAAAAAACAACTGATTGGAATGTTGAAAAATATTTAGAAAGGAAGCTATTATTATAATTTCAAGAATAAGTTTTAAGAATTCCCAGTCAAGGGGGAACTACCACCTCTGGCCCCCTCCTCTCCCTCTCTTGGATGGGAGCTTTCTCTCCCTCAATAAATCTATTCTGCTCATAACCTCTGTTTGTTCCTAAAATTCATTCTTTGGTGTTAGAGAACACGAACTTGTACAGGTCAGGTCCAGAGATTGTTTTTCCCTATGTCATTTGGAAATTCCATATATCATTTGGAGGTCACCCACCTGAGATTAGTTTTCCTCTCGGTATCATTGTGACTAGTGGCTACAACATTACCAAATTTGAGACTGTGAGGCTTTCTAGCAGCACCCCCACTCTGTGGGCATTACAGTAGACTGCACGTGAAGCAAGTTGCCTACATTTTCATTCCAGTCAAAGCTTTATAGTCCTAAGATTTTCTGACTTGCTCTGCTCCCTGCATTCATTTATATATAAAAACAGCGGCCAGCTACTCAGTACTTTCAGGTATGATACAAAGTACTGAGCATCTTGCGTTTCTTATCTCTCTTCCTTCTAAGGAGGTAATTGCCATTACTATCCTTATTTTACAAAGCAGGAAGTGGAGGCTAAAAGGTATAATAAAGGTTACTTAAACCTAAAAGCCTCCAGGTGGTAGAGAAAAAAAGAATTCCCAGTCAAGAGAGAGATAAATGAGAAATAGATTCAAGGATGTACAAGGTCAAGGGTGACTCTTGGACTTATGGCCTGAAAATCTGGAATGAGGGGTGCCATTGACTGCTAGGGTAGGATTGGAAAGCAATGGAGGTAGGCTATGACTCGCTGCTAGTGACTCTGGAATATATGCTTCTTAGGCTGGAGCTGAAATGTCTGTTATACATACAGAGAAGTCATGAAAATATATCTGGTAACTGGAGGCCACAGGTGAATAAAACCACATGAAGACTGTATAGAGGCAAAGGAGCAAAGAGACTGAAGGTTGCACCTTGATGGCATTTAACATCTAAGGACTGGGAAGAACTAAGTGAGAGAGCAAGAAGGAGGGGATGCTAGAAGAACAGAAGGCATGCTGAGAGAGTGTGAGATAATAAAAGTGATGGAGGACAGTGTTTAAACAAAGTGGAATGAGGAAAATGGCATGAGTATTGTTGAAGTGCAAGTAAGATGGAGATGAAAGATGCGCATTGATTTAATTTATGAGGAAATAACATGAAAACTAATGTAGCAGCAAGATGGATTGGAAGCTAGATGGGGGGGTTGATTAGTGAATGGAGATTGAAGAATCTGGTGAAGTTAATATAAATTTATCTCTAAAAGAATTGGAGTGGAAAGGATTTGTGGAAATAAAGAGTAAGGGAGTGTTGCCCTTCCTCCTGGCAGTGCAGAGGACTGAGTCCAGTGATTCTCTGTGTTGGTATTCTCCTAGTCTTATACCTAGGAACTCATCTACCAGGACTCTTTTTTTTTTTTTTTTTTTTTTTGGCGGTACCAGGAATTGAACTCAGGCCCTTGCGCTTGCCAGAGAAGTGCTTATTCCACTGAGCCATCTTCCTGGCCCCAAAAGTGGTTTCTTTTTTTTTTTTTGGTGGAACCAGGGATTGAAGTCAGGGCCCTGTGCTTGCCAGGGAAGCGATTATTCCACTGAGCCATCTCCCTGGCCAGTCCAGCGATTCTCACATGCTAGGCCGGCTCTCTACTGAAAGCTGACCTTCAATGTATAGTTTTCTGCCTCAGCCTCTCAAATAGCTGGGATTTCTGTCAATCACCACGATGAATTTGGAGCCATATTGTGAAACTTATTTGATCAATAATTAGAAATAACTAAAATCTTATGACCTTGTATCATAAAATATATTTACATCACTTTTTATCATCTGTCCAATTTCAACCTCCTTCCTGTAGTTTTGTACCTTCTGTCTCTTCCTTTTAAGTCCTTTTACTTGTAAAATTATGACTCATTCTTGTGAAAATTTTGTCTGTGAGTCTGTCTCTCCCTTCTAATTTAACTTGTCTTTTTCATTTCATTTTACTATGTTATCTTGTACTTTTATCAATTGAATTTCAATCTAACCTACTTTTTCTCTGAACTTGCCTGAACCCATCAATCATGAGAAGTAACCTCCATTTCCTTGTACCTTCTGAGTCATGGTACAGGAGCCATAAGTAAGTTGCCATTGCGTGGCTCTAATGATCCCATGGTAAGTGATTAATCATTTTACTAAGTGATTACTGCCTTTCAAAAATTCAAGTGTACCTACAAGCGATAATGTTACCAACCTACTGAGAAGCAGGGCTTCAAGGAAACTGCATTTCCCCTGACATGGAAACTAGCTGACAGTATCTCCCTTCAGAAATCAACTTGGCAGAAATCAAAGGTCTCATGAAGGCAGAAGCTAGTGAGGATTCTAAAACTTGACCCTGTCTCTTTGCTGATTCCTTAATATTGTTATCATTATTGATAATGAAAATATTCCTTATGACTTTAAGACTATCAATTGAGAAATAATATGTGTAATGGACTTTTAACCATAGATAGGAATCTTTATTATTTTTACTACTAGAATGGTGAATGGACTTAGGCATTCTTGGTTGGATATGATTGTTTCATGCCACACTAATATTATGTTTTATTTGTTTCCAAAGCTTCTACATGGATATTGTAGTATGCATTGTTTATATTTCTTTCAGAAATCAGTATGTTTTATCACATCATGCCATATAAGTGGCTGTGTAGAATGAGAGAGGACTTCCTGACTTTTCTTAGAAGACTTAAGTCAAACATTCTTGGTAAATAAAATAAAAAGGGTAATTCTTTTCATCAAACTGATAGAATAATTTCCTGACTTTGTATAACAACCCACCGGAACAGTGATGGCTGGGGATACAGCTCAGTGGTCCAAGCACCTGCTCGGCAAGCTCAAGGACTTGGGTTCGATCCCCAGTACCACATGCCATATCGGCTGAGGAAGCCTGGGCATCAAAACCAGGTCTGGTGGTGAATGACTGCAAAGCCACTGCTGAGGAGGCTGAGATAGGAGGACCACTATGAGTCTGAGCTGCGTACCAAATAAATAAATACATAAATAATTTTAAAAATGGCTTACATAGCAATTAGTTTAATAAAAGTTACTTAATGTCTTATCCTCCAAGTTTAATGTGATTTTATGAATGTGTGAATACCTTCTGTGGCTGTGTCTTTAAATCTTATAATACAAGTGGCAAATGAGAAAAATAGTGAAGTTCCTCAGATCAATTTGATCACTCTTTTGAATATTTTCTCACCTGTCTGAGTGAAGACGGGGTCATCAGCGTGCAGCAGCCACATGAATTAGTGGGGTGACCCTACCTGGTGCCTGGCAACATGCTCAGCTACCTCATAAGTATTCAGACAATAGCTCCGTATTTTAATTCCAGGCCTGATTTATCCAAATAGAGCACATAATAGAGGGCTTACTACTTAATTCTCCTTTATTTTACTTCACTTGCAAGGTAAAATTCATTAAAATGCTTTCACATTATTTGTTCTCAGATTATGCTGACACAACACTTGTGTTATACATACAAATCAGAATGTCACACTACCAAAAAAAGACAGTCTTTTTCTAGTTATTAATATGTGTAATTCTCTTAAGTAAGTAATGACTTTTAAAAAACTTTCATTATTTATTTGTTCATACAGGGTCTCACTACACAGATGGGACTAATAGTGATCCTCTGTTTTCAGCCTGCCCAGCACTGAGATTACAGTGTGCACTACCATGCCTGATTTCAGATTCTGGCATGGCGCACCAGGGTGCCAAGGCCAGCACAGCATGCAGCACTGGGGATTGAACCTGGGCCTTTGCACTTGCCAGGCAGGCACTTAGAAGCCAAGCTATCTCTCCAGCCCTTGCTCCTTATTCTTAATAAAATATCTTTCCATTTCATACTATTTTTAAAGAACATTACAATTCATGAAAAGTAAAATTATTTTAGGAACTTTACACTTTCCAGCCTTGTGCTGTAATATTTATTCATTATAAAAGAATAATCCGGCAACATTTGTAAATATCTTAAAGCAGTTAGTAGTTTTATATCTGGCTTGGAATGCCTTAAACAAGGAATTGAAATCATTGCTATTACTTATGGAGCAGGAGCTCCATAACACATCATCCTAAAATTTGGCTGCATACAGCAAAGTCTAATTTATCTTCGTAGGAGTTCAATAGTGAGCTGATTTAAAAAAAAAAGAGAAGAAAGCAACATGGCTATGAGAGACTCTAGAGTCTCTTCTTGGATTACTGGGCTATGCTTTACATGAGAGTCTTTCCAGAAAGTTCTACTGCTCAGAGGGAGATGGGCCTGGAGACTTTCCAGGAAAGGGGACACTGAAAGAGAACCCTTGTAACTATTGTGGGTACTTTGTGTCCAAGACGCTATTTAATTTCATTGTTGGGAGATATTTTCTTAGAAAGCTCTGATGAAGAGTAGCTACTTATGTTTTTTATTTGCTTGTTTTATTTTTCTCAGCAGGAACATATAGATTGAGTGAAATTTCTCAATGTATGAAAAGCAGCTAGGTTTCTAAATTGCTAAATTGTAACTATTAGAGCTATTTTAAAATACTATTCAAGACTGAACTATTAAAGATCATGTCGCTGGATGTTTAAGCTAATGAGTCTCATCTAAGAATAGGATATAGATGATACAGTGTCCAATACACAGAGGCCATCTTTTGAATTCGTTTGTACAGAAATTTTGTTCACAGTTCCATGGATCAGGAATTCCATGAACACAAAGTGAGAATGACTTCAAGCAGCCCCACGTTCTCTGGGGTCTCCTCTGGGTTCACTGGGGCAACCTAGTGTGATATGGCAGATGGCGAATTGGAATCCTGCCTGGGGCCCCAGTTTTAGCAGGCAGCTTGATTTTGTGGTCCTTCTCTACATATAGCTTGGAACTAGAACATCGGGGTGGGCTCTTCACTGCTGTGTTTAAATGCTGTGTATGTATGGTGGAAGCCTTCATCAGTCAGCTGTGCTATGTCCATGTACCAACTCCCCTGATAAATGTAGTCATCATGCTCTGCAAACATATAATGAACAAAATATGTATTAAATAGAATGTATAAAAATAGTGGTATGGTAGAAACTTAGCATGACAAATGTAGACGTGAATATTCACTGTATACTACTTGTTATTGTATTCTTTGATATACTATTAAATTCCACGAACTTTTAGTTTCCCTCTCTAATAGGGATAAATAAACTTACAGAGCAGTGATGAATATTCATTGATTAAGGGAAGAGAAAATTCTGTAAAAACCATGAAGCCTAATCATAATTCCTGGTACAGTTTTCAATTTAAACTTTTATTTGTTATATAGAACAGTGTCAATGCTTGTAGGAGAAACTGCTAAGAAACCTAAGTTTGCATTATTTGTTAACACAAGAAATATCACTGTATCAGGCAGTTTTATTCTGTCACTGAAGAATTTGTAATACTAGTTCTATCAGAATACCATTTCAAAGCTAAAGGAAATTTCCTCCTATATGTATATGGCTGTTATCTTAATAAAGTTGTTATTGCATTGTGGTTTTGCATTGATTCAGGTTGCCTAGAATTTCCATTATGTGAATTTAGTCCCCAACAGAATACCTTGTATGGCAATTGCTTTCTCAATTTAAAAGTTTGTGTCATTTTAATGCCCTACAAAACTTCAATTTTTTAAAATTAACTTTACTAATTTGCAGTTTATTATTTAAACAACTGGCATTAGAATGGAATGTCTGTATGACTTGGCTGTTCTTTGATCTGTATAAGAGATCTCTCTTCTAATTTTTCCTTTATTGACATTTGGCTTATGAAGTTCCTTAGCTAATACATCTCTGTAAAAAGGAAATAAAGTAATTTAATGTTGAACTCGAAGTCTGGAAGTTAATTTTTCTCTTAATAATAAGAAATAAAAATCATGAAACAATTCTTTCTTCTTAATTGTAAGGGAATACATTACCTTCTAGACCTGTTTGTAATGAGTGAATCTTTAACTGTATTTTCTTATTGGATAAGTATTAGTTTAAATGATCTATAATAGTCACATCCAAATGTAGGATCTGAGATTCTTCATTTAGACCTGACTTTCAGAGGTGGCTGTTACTACAATTCCAAAGACTACACTTGATAAGTAGGATTTAAGGTATTTAGTTCTCAATTTAGCTAAATATTAGAATTGCTAGGGAAATTAAGAAAAAATACTGATACCTTTTCCTATCCTTCCTCAACCTGGATTCTGTAGAATTGGTGTGGATACATCCTGAGTGTTACCATTTTAAGAACTCCCCTGAATATTCCAATATGCAGCCAAGATGGGAACAACTGATCCACTAAAATGTATGAGTGATGGCACAGATGCCACAGCTCCCACTTCTCTTGCTTCTTTTTCCTGATATCTTTTTCCTAAAACAGGAAAAATGCATTCAAAATCAGATTGTAACTAGAATTACTGTTTGATAGCATTTTATAGAATACAATGTACTATAAATACATTTAAAAGCAGATTGTGAGTATAATTTTTCTTCTGCACTTCACCTAACAATACACCAGAGCTTAACAAGTATGGGAAAGCACTATAATATTTGATTAGTGTGAAAGAGTATTCCAAGCCTACTTTTTTGCATACTTATGATATTAAGCACTTAGTACGACATTTTCTTTTAATGTTAAGTGAACAGGGTCATGTTACAAGTCAAGTTTTTTTTTTTTTTTTTTTTTTTTCGTTTCTGGTTGTGTTCCTTCCCAACAGTGGACAATCAAGGGTAGACAATTGAAGCTGTCCAACTTGGTGAAGAGGGATATTTAAATTACCAATACAGTTTTAAATTGCATTCGCATGGTGTTAATAAAAAGCGGCTGACCTTTGGACAGCTTGTTTTCTTTCTTTCTTTCTTTCTTTCTTTCTTTCTTTCTTTCTTTCTTTCTTTCTTTCTCTCTCTCTCTCTCTCTCTCTCTCTCTCTCTCTCTCTCTCTCTCTCTTTCTTTCTTTCATTCTTTCTGTGCTTTCAATAGAACTAGGTAGGCGCTGTGCCGCTGAGTTATATCACTGGTCCAAGTCAGCTTTGCTATTGTTATATATTCTTTCTGCTCAATGTACCTCCTCACTAGGCTATATCTCCTTACTATATTTTGGGCATATTGCTCCTTACTACCATGAGCTTGAAATGAATTCTTGTTTTTTGTTTTTTGGAAGAACCGTGAATTCAACTCAGGCCCTTGTGCTTGCCAGGGAAGCACTTATTCCACTGAGTCATGTCTTTCACCCCTTGAAATGAATTCTTAACTGCCATTTTATAATTACTTTTCCTAATCCTTAAGTGAAATTATTAGCTTTTTGCATGCATATTACCCTATTTTCTTCAAAAGATCAGATAATTAACATCTTCAATATAAAATATAAAAATGTATATTAAGTGCATATATAAAAAATAGGAGTTAATGTTTGTTAATATTTAACACTTTGGCAAAGTTTCTGTATTTTATATTACTATAAAGACTGAATATTTGGGGGCTGGGGAGATGGTTCAGTGGAATAAGTGCTTCCCTGGCAAGCACAAGGGCATGAGTTCAACCCCCGGTTCCGCCAAAAAAAAAAGACTGAATATTTGTTCCTGTAAACCATCTGTATGTCTTCTTTGGTGATTACTTAGTAATGTCCTTTCCTAATTTTCCAATGGCATTTTACATGTTCAAATTAACATGGGAAACAATGCATTAAAGTTTCTTCTGTCAAATATATGAAAATGAAACTCTGTTTTTTTTTTTTTTTTCTGTTTCAATGGATCCAGCACAGCTCAAGTGAGGTAAATGTGGGGGTGAGCTCCTGGGCTCCCCTGCACTGGTTAGACCGCAGCTGATTGAGCCCATACCAGCCCCTCAGGGAGTGCTTCTGCCCGTTTTCGCCCCATTGTCTTGCTCTCTCGGGAAACCGCGACCCCTTCCATCCAGCACAAGTCTAGGCCCAGTGAGTGTGGGGGTGAAATTCTGCGCTCCCCTATACCCCGGGGCCAGAGGCATAACAGAGGGGCACCACGGTTCATTGCTGTTCCAGAGGGGCACAACAGGTTCACTTCTAAGGGCTGCAGCAAGGAAAGAGCTGAACACAACAGCTAATCCCAGGTAAGGCATAACTGGGTAAACTAAAACTTAATAGATCTACACCTGAACTTCAGTAGGTGCTAGGGTTATAAATGCACCAAAGCTCTACACCAAAGGTCAGAGGTCACTGTTATACAAACTGATGAAAACAAAAAGCAAAATGCAATCTCACACTTTGAGCCCACTCAGAGCAAGTGCAGAGGACACAGACATCATCTGAAAAGTATGAATGAATAGTGTTGGAAGTAAAGAAACAACAGCAGAAAGGTACAGAGGAACTCAAAGCAGAATTAATTTCTGGAACAAAAAAAAGAAATCTCTGAATTCATAGCATCTGAAGTAAAGAATCAAACACAGAAACATATGGAAGAAACCCAATGCCCACCCAGAACAAGTGCAGAAGAACCTAACTCAGCTGAAATTTATGAATTAATAGCATTGGAAGTAAATAAGCAACAGCAGAAGGTATAGAGGAACTCAGAGTAAATTAATTTCTGAAATAAAAAAAGAAATCTGAATTCATAGCATCTGAAGTAAAAAATCAAACACAGAAACATATGGAAGAAAGCCACATGTTCTTTTTTTGAAAAGAACTCTGCAGTAAAAGAATTAATAATTGCTTCTAAACAAGGCATTGATAAAAAAAATAGAGGAGATTAGAAAAATGATGGACTGCTTCAATGAATGATACAAGAAAGAAATAGATCACATGAAGCAGAGTCAAAGAGATATAGAGGAACAAAAAATCTCAAAAACAAGCCTACAAAACCATTTAAGTGAAAGTGAGCACAGAGTGTCAGATCTTGAAGACACTGGTGCAGCTAGTGTAAAGGTAGGAAAGGATCTCCAAAAATCAACTAGGATGCAGGAAGAAATAATTCATTACCAGCAAGATGATGCAAAGATGAAAAAGGTGAGACTAATAAGCATCAGTGAGAAGGATGCAGTCAATACAAATGATATAAAAAGATTATGCGCAGAAGTAATAGCAGAAAACTTCCCAAGTATGAGAAAACAATCTGACATTCAGGTAATCAAAGCATGCAGAATGCCAAATGACTTCAACCTAGTTAAAAACACACTGAGACATATAATAGTCAAGATCCCAGAAACCCAACTCAAGAATAATGTACTGAAAGCTGCTAGAGAAAAGAAGCTGATCACATTCAAAGGAAAACCCATCAGAATTACAGCCGACTACTCTTCACATACCATGAATGCAAGAAGAGCATGGAGCA
The DNA here is from genome assembly GCA_004027165.1 of Ctenomys sociabilis. NCBI lineage: Eukaryota > Metazoa > Chordata > Mammalia > Rodentia > Ctenomyidae > Ctenomys > Ctenomys sociabilis. Next base: position 113,362 of record PVKA01000922.1, read on the forward strand.
GAACACTTCAAGTCCTCTATGAAAACAAATTCCAGCCCAGACTATTATACCCTGCAAAACTGTCTTTCAAGTTTAAATGAGAAGTGAAATATGTATATAACAAAACACAACTTTTAACAAATGATGCTGGAAAAACTGGATCTCTACATGCTGAAAACTAAAACTTGGCCTAGGAGTAACACCATGCACTAAGCTCAAGTCAAAATGGATCAAAGATTTAAACATTAAAACAGAAACACTAATTCTTCTGAAAGAGAAGGTAGGAGGAACTCTTGGAGACATAGGGGTAGGCAAAGAGTTCATGAACAAAAATCAAATCGCTCATGTAATACTTGAGTGAATTAACAACTGGGACTTCCTCTTATTGAGAAGTTTTTGCACATCAAAAGAAATGTTCAACCAAGTGAAAAGAGAACCCACAAATCTGGAAAAAATGTTGACTAATAAATACACAGACAAAGATCTCTTCTCTTGAATTTATAAAGAACTGCAAAACATTAGGGCCCCTAAATTTAAAGATCCAATCAAGAAATGGGCATCGGAGGTGAACGCACACTTCTTAGAGTAGGAAATTAAAGAAGCGAATAAATATGTGAAAAATGTTCCACATCACTAGCCATTCATGAAATGCAAATTAAAACACCACTGAGATAACATCTCATCCCAGAAAGAATGGCTATTCTAAAAAATCACCCAACAACAATGTTGGAGAAGTTGTGGGTAAAAGGAACCCTTCTGCACTGTGGGAATGAAGACTGGTGCAACCATTATAGAAATCAATGTGGAGACTCCTCAAAAGCTAGGACTGGAAATCCCATTCAAACCAGCTATCCTCCTACTGAGAATTTTTGCAGAGGAACTGAAAAAAACTCATATCATAGTGACATATGTGCACCTATATTTATAGCAGCACAATTTGTATTTGCCAAATCTTGGAAACAACCAAGACGCCTATCACCTGAGGAACAGACAAAAATTATGTGGTATCTTTATACAATGGACAATTACTCACCTATAAAGAATTATAAACTCGAAGCCTTCATCTTTAAGCCACTTGAAGATACACTCATAAGAGAAGTAAGCTAGACCCACATATGTAAATATCATATAGTCTCCCTAGTATATGAACTCAAAAGGAGAAATACAAATAGGAAGGTATAACACAATTACAAGGAAAGTGAGAACTTAAGGATTGGACAACGAAGAGAGGTGGGAAATGTGACAGGAGCAAAGCCAGACACTTATACACAAGATGGGTAAGCCAATGATCCTGAGAAATATCCACAGGTTTTTGAATCTAGCAGTTAATTGGTAGAATTGTAACACTGACTAACTATACATGCTGATATCTGTGAACCAAGCAACTGCACTGAGGATAGCAATGGGTAATGAGAAGGTCACCCTTGGGTTGCTTGTCATTCTGCTCTTCTAAATATGTACTTCTTGTCATGACACTCCAACTATTACCATAATGTCTCTCAAGCAAAAGTCTGTTTGCTGTTTTCTTTTAAAGTGGGTAATAAATGAATAAAGAAAAAAGACAGAAGGAAAAAAAAAGTCACAGTACTGTCCTGCTAAAATGCTACATATGGCTAGAATTCTAAATTTTTGTGTAAAATATGTAATTGTTTATTCATATGCTTTAAATATTTTAATTTTTAAAATTTTTGTCTCCATATTCTTTAGGGACTTAAAGTTTAACATATCAATACTTGATGGAAAATGCCTGTTCTATGTTATGCCTAAGATGTTCGATATTCACACAGATAGTGAAGTTACACCCAACTGCATATATTGTAGGGTAATAATAAGCTATGTTTGCAGAACAAAAATTAGAGAAGTAGAAGGGCTGCAAGGACATCCAGCATTTTGAACTTAGCTTTTCAAGGTCAGTGAAGTCTCAGGATATAGGAGTACCTGTACTGTAACATCATGTAACTCAGTTGTGTCCCAAATTTTCTGATCAAGGAGAGTATGGGGCCACAGAGCAAACTTGGTCAATGACATAGTGTGCCAAAGGAGAGTCACATGGAGAGAAAACATTCTCTCAGGCTTTCACAGAGAACAAATTGGTCAATCAAGGCTGACACTGAGATAAGATCTGCAAACTGTGTTACAGAGTTACAGGATAAATCCTGAGGGGACTTGACTGACCTTATCAGATAAAGAAGTTACATTTCTTGTTATATAGGTCTTTCTTTATCTTGGTCTTAACTATCCAGCAGAAAAGTATAAAAATGAGGTATATAAAGTAAAGCCATATTAATATGCTGAGTTGTGAAAGACTCAAGTAACTTGTGTGGATAATCTACTACTGTTGTGGACTGCTGGACTGTGTTGGATTGTTTTTCTGAATTAGTGCAGCTACAGTATTTAGATACTAATGGAATATCTATATGTGACAGGAGTAAACAAAAAAGAGGATACAAAGGAAGTTTCATTCTGTATCTGTATATAAAGTGTAGTTAGGATAGGTAAACACCTAGTTTCACTTAAATCAATTAGAATAAAGATTTGTACTGATAGTTTTTGGACAGGATATCCTGTCTGTATCTTGTAATATGGTTGATCACTAAGAAGATAACAATGTACAAGGTATTAGCTGTTGAACTTGTCCTGTTTAGCAGCTTTGAAACTGTCTTATTGCTGTTTGTTTCTCAACAAAATAAAAATAAATGTGCTTTGGTGTCTGGGGAATTTTGCTCAGTAGTAGTGTTTGCCTAATATGATGTAGTCCTGCTGTTAGATGGGGAGTTAATTTTTGCAAACTATTGAAGTCTACTTTTTGCATATTTTCATCTATCAATCATTCCCTTATGATTTCTTCTGGAAGTATTGAGTCTCCTGTCACATAAGGTAAATATAATTAGCCACTTAAGTATTTATTCAGAACTTTTACATCTTGTGGTTCCTTTTGAGAGATGATTTTGTTATACTGCCATTGTATTTAGTTCCTAAATGTTCAGTCAACAAAGTAACTGTTAGTTGCTTTGTCTAGATAATAACCACATGACAACATATCTTTTTTTTAAAATTGCATATTTTATCCTGTCCTTTCATGAATTACTTTTGCCAATGTTCACCCTAGAAATATGCATGAGTGAAAAATATGGTGAATGCTTAAGTTTAAAAACCTCGTTGCAGTTAATCATCTTCAAAACAGACCTTCTGTTTCAAACACAATTATTCATGCCATGGTCATTTCCTTAAATCAGTTCTGGAAATCTTTCATGAGTGTCTTTACGAGGTCTGACCCAAAGGTGATGTTGCTTCCTCGTGCCACCCAACAGGAGGTCGAATTTGTAAAAACATTAGTGTATTCTCATTCACCTGGCTTACTAAGCTGGCAGTAGAAACTTCAGGGTCTTCAGATGATCAAAATGATCATGAAAGGGAAATCTTTAGTGTCTGCGCTGGATGTTGAGGCAGCTGTGGCAGTAAAAGTAAAGAGAATTGTGAAAGCAGAATTCCAGAGCTGCTTCAAAGGTGTCAACAACACTAAAACAAGTGTGCTGAAGCAAGCAGATGTATTGAGGGAGATTAATCGTGATTTGTCTTTTACTGTACTCATTTTAGGATTTAAATATTCACTATATTTTAATCACACTGTGCACAATATTTATATATCAGTTGAAAATAATAGAAATAAAAAAGGTAGAATATCTCCATTATTTTAAATTTAGGATACTCATTAATATTCAGATAACTTCTGACTTTCTTTTAGATAACGTCTGACTTTTTCAAATAATTGTTCTTTCTGAAAAATGTGGAATGGTTTTTCAGTTCATAGAATATTATTTTGTGATTTTTTTAATTTCTAATAGCTACATTTATGAAATGAATATATGCTAGCACTGGCATCTATACTATAGAATATGTTTTATCCAGAGATATTTTATGCATATCTATTTATTTATGGAATGTCTTCTAGCATCCAGGAGAATCAGTTTTATTTGGATTAATTCACATTTACTCTTATGTTTTCTCAATTAAGTATATGTAAAGTTAAATGCATGTAAGTGAGTTTGATATTTACATGTGTGTTTATACAGTGTTGCTACTTGGTCTATGCTAGCCTTCCAAAAAATAACTTAAAAATATTCTGATTTTTCATTTCTCTGAAGTTATTCTAAGAACCTGGTACCAAATCCTACTTATAACATTAAAAAAGGAAAAAACAAGTTCAAATGATGTTAACAATAAAATATATGCATGGTAAATATGTGCAATTGTAAACTAATTGATATGAAAAATGTCTACAAATGAAGGATTCACACAAAAACCTCATATACTGTATGACAAAGGATATACAATAGAAATTTACAATCATTAAACTTACATTAGTTAGAATTTATGAAATAAATGTGTCAACAGTTCATTGCAAGATTAAGACAAGACCTTTAGCGTGTGCTTGGTCAGCTTAGTCTGATGACCAAGAGCAGAAGTCAATTTTTATCAACAAAGGAACGAACACAGAACTTCTTGATGGCTCAGACAAATGCACTGTCTTCTATTCAGTGACGCTTGGAAATACAAATAGAAACTTTAAAATGATCTCCTGGAAATTATTCCAGCTCAGCAGTCCATGTATAACATGAAAGGACCTTGAAACCAGTTTTCAATAACTGCATCGAAGGAGATAATTTATACAATATTTTTTCTAGTCTTTATTTCTGTGTGTGTTCCCAAAGTCACACTTGCCACCAACACCGCCACACACATGCACACAAACTGCACAGATTTAGGTCATTCAGTTGTATGAAGTATTTAAAATATTTGTAACACTGTCTTTGCTTGCTTTTGATATCTTTATATTCATTGAGTTTTTCTGTTAGCTTAAAAATATTGTGTAGTATAGAATGTTCTATAACTTACATGTTATTCTGATTTTGTTCCAAGCATTGTTAATAATTTGGAAACTTGTAATACTTATATTTAAATATAAAATTTTTCTATAAAATAGTGAAGACTTTCTTTTCCAAACTTTGGCACAAGGTCTTTATTTTCTCTCCAACAAAACTGATACTAAAAACGTGGGGAGAAAACTGAAAAAGCAAGGCTAGCAAGATAGATTAGCAGACTAAGCACATACTTAGGCAAGCTTAGGGATCAGGGTTCGATCCCAGGAACCACATGCTATGCCAGCCACAACCCTGAATGCACTGAGCCTGCCCCCGAGAACAGGTGTAGTGGTGCATGCCTGTAATCTCAGTGCTGGGGAGCTGGAAAACAGGAGGATCACTACAAGTCCAAGCTGCTCAATGAGACCCTGGAACAACTACATTAAAAAATCTATATCTGTATCTGTATCTGTATCTGTATCTGTATCTGTATCTGTATCTGTATCTGTGAAAAAGCAGTTTTATAAGTTTGACTAAAGATAGCACAGGCTACGTTTCCTGAGAGAAAAGATGTGGGGCTCCAGGACAGTACAGCTGAGAGACAGATGATTTGGTGAGTGGGTGACATGGGCTGAATGGCAGCTGCTGCTGTATCTTTATGAAAAAATGGCAGTGCTGCAACTGGGAGTCTTCAGGAGGGCTTGTGTGCACATTACACTGTGTCTTACTAGGGCTTCAGGAAGCTGGGATGTCAAAATGGCCCAGATCTCTCCCTTCCTGATCTTAGTAATTTAAGGATGCTCCACATTCTTCAACGAGGTGCTAGCAGTCTGTGGACTGGTGGGACGGGAGCTAGGCCTGGTGGCTGAAACCGAATTACAGCCTTTGTTGCAGTGGCCTGGAGAACAGCACTCAGGCAGACTTAGGGTAGCAGGATACTGAGGCAAGAAAACTGATAGCTATATAACAAAACTAAACAGCAAGCTTATCTGATTTAATTAAGATTTATCAATATTCTATCAGGTAACTGCAGAAAATTCATTCTGTAATATATTTAGAATTTACCATGATATATTATAAAATAAAACAAAATTCATTTAATTTTTTTTTCTTTTCAAATTTTTCTTTTTTCATATTTTTAAGAATATAAAATAGTTGGGCTAGAGTGATAGCTCAGAAGAATAAGTGCCTGCCTGGCAAGTAGACACTTGAGTTCAATCCCCGGTCCCACAAAAAAAAAAAAAAGAATACAAAATAGTGAAAGGAAAGAGTAGTGTGAGGAAGCTGCCCAAAGCTGTGTGCTGCTGCATCTCGTGTCTAGCGCCTGTGACCTGCCACCATCGTCACCATGCCTAACAGACAGGCTGAAGGGGATGCTAAAGGAGATAAAGCCAAGGTGAAGGATGAACCACAGAGAAGATCTGCAAGGTTGTCTGCTAAACCAGCTCCTCCAAAGTCAGAGCCTAAGCCGAAAAAGGTCCCTGCAAAGAAGGGAGAGAAGGTACCCCAAATGTAAAAGGGAAAAGCTGATGCCAGCAAGGATGGAAATAACCCTATAGAAAATGGAGATGCCAAGACAGACCACGCACAAAGGCTGGAGGTGCTGGAGATGCCAAGTGAAGAGTGTGCATTTTTGATAACTGTGTACTTCTGGTGACTGTACAGTTTGAAATACTATTTTTTTTATCAAGTTTTATAAAAATGCAGAATTTCGTTTTACTTTTTTTTTAAGCTATGATGTTAGCACACAAAACACTTCATTGTTGTTTTGGGGGGAAGGAGCATATTTCAGTAGTACAATGTCTCCAAAGCTGGATTGATGTGGGGAAAGCACTTTCCCTGATGGTTTTGAGAGACTTCCTCTTGGCTCTCAGGAGGAGGGATTCCCTGATGTTGACACACATGGCCACCTTGGTATAAATGCCTTGTGGTATGGGACATCTTCCAGTTCACTTTATGTCCTCCTTTCCTCTGCCATCAGCATAGGCTTAACTCCCTTGAGCCCAGAGACCTACTGGGATCCGATTCCCAAAAGTGATGTTACCAGTGTGTCAGGCAATCTGGACTTGCCAATAATGTTGAGATGGTATCCCACAAGAGCAATTGATTTCTTTTTCTGGATTGTGAATCTTCAGATTGATAATTCTGCTATTTTCATTTCCTGAAAGTCAGGGTCGGCTTGTGAAAAGTTGTTAAACAACACACTAAATGTGAAATGTCAACCCTCACTCTAAACTTTCCCTACTTCAGAGACTCAAATGATGACTGCGTTGGATTTTATAGTGGCTTTCTGATTTTTGGTAGTCTATCCAAGAAGGGAGTTTAAAAGTTATTGTATACTGTTAAAGATTGTGTGCCCATGTCCTGCCTGAAATACCATGATTGCTTATGAAAAGTATCTTTAATAAAGCTGAATACGGTTTGGCTTGGAAAAACAAAAAACAAAAAATAAAATAGTGATAGAAAAAAAAAAAAACTAGAAATGATACAAGATTTCTCCAAACAAAACAAGAGGAATTCAACAATGAGTGTTGTATTACATGATACTGTCCCTCCCACTAGTTCAGATTACCAGACATAAATGCATAAGATTTGTAAAGGAAAAAACAAAGCAAAACAAAACAAAGAAGTTATAAGAAATTCAAAAGAGGAAAAAAAATCAGAGTAAAAAAAAATTAGCATTAACTGCTCCTTTCAAAACAAAATTCAGTAAATTTTAAATATTTACAACATATATGTTTACTGGAAGTGACAGAAAATTATTTCAGAAATAAGTGATAGAGGGCCAAGGAGATAGCTCAGTGGCTTAAGCCCTGGCCAGGCAAACACTAGTCCTGAGTTTGATCTTCAGTACAAAGAAAGAGCAAAAAAGGATAGAAAAGAAAAGAACTTTTTCCCATGAACTCACATGGGGCAGGTATTTGAAATACACTGGGTCCCTCTATTTTCTTTCTTTTTCTATGCATTTGGCACAGGGTCTAGAGGGTCTACAGGGTCTCACTACATACATCGACTCAGTGGTTCTCCTGTTTCATAGCCTCCCAAGTGCTGGGATTACAGGCATGCAGCAGCATGGCCAGACTCAGTTGCTGTCTGGGGCACCCGAGGGGCAGGGGCGGGGGCAGGGCTGACGGAGCATGCTTGAGATCCAGCCCTAGCCATATCACTGTACTCTGCCTAAGCAGGAGCTTAAGTCCACTGAGCTATCCTTTATTTTCTGATTGCAGCTATTCCAGTGAGGAGTGATAAACTATTCTGACTGTTCTCTGAAGTTAAATTTGTGCAACTTTGTGTGAAAGCATGGGGGATTTGTTTTCCTACCATGAATGAGTGATTAGAGAAGCCTGAATTTTAGATACTTCCCTCTGGTAGTTAAGTTTTTGGGTGGGGGATATTGTTTTGTTGGTTGGGTGTTATTTTTAATTTTATTTTTATGTCTATTTAATTTGATTACAGGTTCTCATTACACAGCTTAGACTCATAGTGATCCTCCTCTCTCAGTCTCCCAAGCACAGGCATGTGCTCCCACACACAGAATCAGTGCCAGGCTTGGCATGTGGAACCACCCGGGATTGTACTCAAGTCTTTGCACTTGGCCAGGCAAGCACTTAGACTAACTCTGTCATGATTCTTTAGGTTAAATATTATTTCCTGAATTCAAATCTACTTCCAAACTGTTTTTGTGCTGGTATCGTATGGTTACGTAGATCTCTGTTCTTTTCACTGACACTCACTGGATCTCTAAGATATACATACATATATCTTAGAGGGGATCGATTCTAAATTACACAAAGGCAGAAAATCTCTTCTGTCTGGAGTGTAGCATGTGTTCAACAAATTTTGAGTGTATAATTGAATGCATGGCTAAGATTAAGTGACAATGTTAGTAGACTTCTTTGGCAAGCCCCATTCTAGAAAATGTTTAATCTTTAAGTCAAGTTTTGTGTCTTTGGCAGTCTTTCTTTATAATTTTAGATGTTTTAATTGAAATTTCATTTTAATAATAAAGTTACATACCACTGGATGCTGTATTTTTTAAACTTCAAGAAGCATTGTCATCATGGTAGTACTGATCTCTTGTGGCAATGAAGAATTGCACAAAATAATGTGAATACCTCTCAGCCTACAGTAAAAGCTCCATAACTAGGAGGCATAATTGAGAAACACAGCAAGGAGCTGAGAAGCCTGGAGACATATGTTGTTTGGTCACAAGGGGAAGGGCTGAATGGCTGGGGCTAGCAAGAGTGACCTGTAAGAGCCATGCTGATGAAGGAGATAGGAACAGTAGTAACAGGAATGTAATTATGTTATATATGCCTTGGGGAGAGCACTCTTCTTTTCTTTCCATTTTGTTTTGTTTTGTTTGTTTGTTTTATTTCAGTTTTTCAGTATGGGGCATTGTCTCTGTTACTCTTATCTCATTTTTGGGATAAATACCCAACATCCAAAATGAAGGAAGGAAAGGATTTTTTATTTAGATCCAGTTACTGGAAGTTTCAGTCCATACTGAGCTGGCTCCAACGCAGAGTGGCACATGGCTGAGAGCAACCTTTCATGCCAGCAGCAAAGAGCAGAGAGCCAAGGGGAGGGGCAGCAGCTCAGGCAGCCAGCTGGCCTCTCTCCCTCTTTACATTGTAATGCAAATTATATGCCTCAGGTTAAGTGCAGCATCTGCAGCCCCAATAATCAAGCACAAACCCCAGAAACTACCCCATGACTGCATGAGGCTTTTGGAGACACCGAGCCACAAACCATAATGGGGATCAAACCTAAGGCCTTTCCCTGAGCTATTGATTATTAGCTATTATTTGTAAGATATGGTCTTACTAAGTCACTAAATTTGCCCACGTTGGAATAGAACTTGAGATCCTCTTGCCTCAGCCACCACAGTGCTGGGATTATAGGTGTGCATCCCCATACCAGCCATACTTATTTAAAAAGATTAAGAAAATAAAATAAGCATATCTTCCCTATAATAATCATAGTCAAGCAATTACAACTGAAGAGAGTCTATTATGTGGATAGCATTTACATTTGGATTTTGTCTATGTTGCAACATAATGTACTCAAAGGTAGGTTTCCTGCCATTTAAACATACTGGTCACAACATGAACAGATAGACAACGGTAATTTATAAAGCAACTCCAGCCAATTATAGTATATTATTTTACCACTAGTACATCCACTTATAAATTCTTTAAAAGGGAATTTTTAAGAACAAATGAGGGAATCATTGATCATATTAAAGGAAAAAATAAACTTTTGGCAATCGCAGAGATTAGTTTAGAAGTCTGTCTTTTCAGAGTTCCTGCCAAACCTTCCGTTTATCCTGCTTCTTCCACACTAATACAATTTACCCTCCAGTCTGAGTGAGTAGACTGCGATAGAGTTGGTTAACACAGAGTACAAACTTTCTTCCGTTTAAGAGCATGGAGAGATTCGTCCGGGAAGTGAGGCAGGAGGGCCTTAGTTTACAGCACAGGCCTCAGGCTCTAGGTGGGAAAAACGCATGCGCCAAGGCTTTATGGCTCTGGCACCTTGTGTGCATCCTACCTGATGGCTGGTTCAGACAGATCTACTCAAGTTTGCTTTGTGCTTGCAGGCCTAATTCCAGTTGAGCCAGCCACTGCAAAGGCAGGCGAGACACCCACAAAAACAGAGTACAGAGAGTCCCTGGGAACTTTTCCGGGGTTGGTTAGGGGATGGTAATATTCTGCGATGTTTTAGTGGATTCATTTAAAGCCATTGGAAGCAGAAGATATTCTGTAGCTGCAGAACATGAAAGAATTTCATAGTACTGGTTCTTGAAGCATCTTAGTTCCTTCTGTGGATTTCAAACCTCATGTCTCTGGTGCCTTGGGTTTAATACCTTTTGATTTCTCAAAAGGACACTGTGGGTGTTTGCACAGTTTAGCTTGCATAAATTATACCTTGCTGCTTGGGGATACACAAGACAACTTCTAGAAAACTCTTGCAAATATTATAGTATAGGCTCATAAACTACCCAGTACTCTCAAAGACAGCTAGAGCAGATGCTGAATTTAATTTAATTTAATTTGAATATTTTATTTTTTTTCTTGAGACATGTAGCTCAGGAGGCTGGCCTTGAATTTACTATATAGCCAGTGCTGGCCTCAGATTCACAGTGATCCTCGTGCCTCCACCTCCCACGTGGAGTGCTGGGATTACCAGGCATGTGACACTATTCCCAGCAGATACCAAATCATTTTTAAACTTTTTTATAATTTTATTGAGAAACAAATAGTAATGAGACAGTTTCAGAACCGATTAGTAGGACAGTTTCAGTAGTAAATACAAAAAATATGGAACGCTTCATGAATTTGCATGTCATTCTTGCACAGTGGCCATGCTAATCTTCTCTGTATTGTTCCAATTCTAGTATATGTGCTGCCGAAGCAAGCACTGATTTCCAAATTTTAATACATGCCTAATTGTAGGTCAGATATTAGGCAGTTAGAGTAGACTGGTATCGATCATTTTTACAAGTCAAAATATATATCACCTCACTTTAACTTAGGATTCTTCTTCGTGGCCACAGATGAGTTATGGAGACTGTCTCAAGAGATTCACAGATAATGACCTTTAAAATGATGCACCAGTCTTAAATTCAGGGAAGCAACATATTTGGTATATTTTAGTCCTCTTAAATTAACTAAAGACTAGCAATCAAATTGAAAGAAAGAAAAGAAAACAGAAAGAAGAAGAAATCAAGCAAGCAAGCAGAGGCATAGAATTGGAACCAAGAAATGTTTACATGCTCTGAGATGAAGGCTGGATGTACTTTCATGATAGTTTCTTGTACCCTAGAGTATAGGCAGAAGTACTAATAATGTTAAATTCAGTACACTGATTTTTCTACAGGGAAGCATCTAAACATTTTCCCACTTTAATTAACATATGCCTCCACAGTCTTTCAAAGAGCTGGAATTTTGTTTAGAAATCCAGTAATAAAATTGTAATAGCATTACAAAGAGGAAAATCCTATCAAGCTGGGTACAGTGAGCCATGCATGCAAAAACAATAGAGAATGGGTTGGGGATGGTGAAGGCCCTGAGTTCAACCCTCATACATCAAAAACAAGGAAATGAAAAAATACCCCAAACCCAAAACTTATGATATTTGTGCAATGTGCTAGACAATTTCAAATAAACTGGAAGTACTTTCTCATACAGTTCTACAATGCAAGTGTTAATGTATTTATTTTACAGAATTAGTTAAGGCTCAGAGAGGTTTGCAACTTCCATGTGCATTCAATAATCCTGGCAAAGCATTCAGCATCCTGTTATACTAAAGTGTGTCTTTTACCTTATACAACTGTGTTGACCAAGAATAATGCAAAACAGGTAAACAGTGTATTGCACCATTTTACCTAAGTGGATTGTAAATGATTGTTAAACATTTAAGGAATTTCTAAATAACAGTCTTTTAAACAATAGCAATTAAGAAGCATGTGGAGAGCACTCTGAAAATCTTTATAAGTGAAAGGGATCTTTTTTTGTGTTCCTCTGACCTAAATGAAAACATGTGAGTAGAGAAATTTTTTAGGGTGATGATGATATGTTCTAACCAATTTTCATCATCGTCTTTTATCCATGTTATAAAATGAATGTATTTGAGAGAGTTACTTGGCGTTGGTGCGCACAATTTTAAGACAATTCCTCAGTGCACTGTGTAGAGATTGTCTTCATCGTGGTGGCTTCAATGTAACCATGAACATCTGCTGAGACAAGAATTACTGTCAGATACTTAAATTTTATTCCATCCTTTTCAGTACATGTCCATGTTTCTATTTTGAAGTAACTGAAATCACAATTAGTTACTGTGAGATGCTTTATTTAACTTGAGTCCACTCATTTCTTAACATGGACTTTTCAGTGGTGAGCTGTTCAGTGAACAGACTGAAATTAAACGTCCCACTGGGCTGTGTTGTGGAGTCATAGTGGTTGTGCTCTCACCATCTCACAACATTGTTGTGTTTTTTATGACTAAGTTGGCGTATTTCTTATTCCTCTTTATTCGCCAAATTTTGCTTATAACTCATGTGCTTAAAGTTTCATACATGTAGTAGTTTCTGAAAGTAAAATTTGATTTATCAAATTATTTAAAATGAGAATGTCACTGAAATAAGACTTATCATTACTAGCTCTTCAAGTCTTTTCACCATACCAAACAATGTCTTTACGCTTGAAGGCACTAAACCTAAGAATTGAACTGACAGAAGAGATTGATTTTGCAACAAAATTTAGTATAGTCCAAGTACAGTTTTTGTTCTCCAGATTCACCACTCTTTCCATAGCTCAACTTTGGTTGACAATCCCACAAATGAAAAATATAGGATATGAAAATAATTGCTAAGTTAGTTTTACGCTACCTTCAAAAGTTTATTACATTGACTTCAAAATTCAAAGTGATTTTCAACCAGAAAACCTTGAAATGATATCTAAACACATCAATTAAAAAGCACATATTAACATTTATTGGACATGATGCTTCATGCTTATAACAATCCCAGCACTGGGAAGGCTAAGGCTGAAGGATCAGGACTGTGGAGGCCAGACCAAGCCTGCCAGAGCCTCTTGCCTCTAGATAAAATGGTGACTGGAGATGGCTGCCTGAAGGATGAGGAGAGCTGTGTGCAAATTGAAGAAAGAACATTTAAGGACTCTGTGAAAATTTGTAATATGAGGTTGTGTGTTGTGTGGCCACACACCTGTGATCTACAATTAGAGACCTCGCAAGGAGCCCTTGAGATAATTAGCAGGTATCCACTGGTAGCTTAACTCAGTCTGTCACTCCAGTCTTGTTTGCTTCTTCTGACTAAGGACGCTGTGTTTGAAGGTTGAAATTACACTAGAAAGTTTAGTAGCATGTGTGATTTAGCTCATTATTTGTTGATTAAATTGTAGCTGTTTGTGTTATGACGGGAAGTTTATAAAATTTTTAGAGAAACTAGAAACATATCAAATGATTTGATAGGCTGATAATTAAAATTTAGAGAGTTGAAGGTGATTAGTAACTTCTCCAGCCGATCCAGTCAAATACCAAATAACTTCTGAATGAGAAATGCTCGTCTCTAGGAGATACAATACATTTTAATGGTCTGAAAGTCCACAGCTTGCAGATTAAAAGTCTAATTTCTAGCCTGGAGTTAAGTGATACTCAGATGGTAGATATATAATATTTTAAATAATACATTGATACTTTTTCTTCTCCTTTGTACTTTCTGAAGGGATATCTCATTATATTCTCATTAGCTCCAATTCTGATTTCATGGCATATTTCATGGTGCTACCAAAGCATTGGTATCATAAAATGGAACTTTAGTTAAAAAATGTGTTAATCTTATTTGCTTGAGAAAAGATACTGTTAAAAATGTGGGGCAAGTACATTCAATAACCTTTAAAAAAAAAGTCAGTTTACCTTCATCTGTGATTTGATTAATAGTATAATAGTTCACACTGACCAGGCCTGAATGAGTTTCCCTCACCTTGACTAAATTTTAGGTACCTGACTTCATTTTTCTTAGAGAATTTGGTTTAGAAAAATTATAAATTATTTCTCTGACCCTTGGCGGTGTGAATCATCTACAAACCAGGAAGGTATTTCCGAAGGCTCTGAGAACCATCCCTTTGGATTGTAACCTTCAGGAAAGATTGGAGCTTTTCTCTGCCAGTCTCAGTGTGAAGATAGGAGCCTCAGTTCAATAAATATCCCTTAGCATACACAGAGGGGACTAATCAAATTGATCAATCTGTCCCTAGCAGCCTCCTGTACTTTTCTACTAGCTCACTTACTTTGTAAAACCTCCTCTGCCTTGTGTAAGGGTGAGATCAGTCTCTCCCTCCCATTGTAATTATCTTTTTTTTGCTATTGTAGCACTCTTAGATAAAGTCCTCCCTTCTCATTTAAGTGATGTAGAACAAATTTTCTTATATAGTACATATCACTAATAAAATACATGGGAAGCATCATACATATTTCTAATTACTTTTGTGTGTTAATTTATTTAATTTTATAATTCTATCTGATAGATATTATTCTTTGTGTCCTGATTTTGTCCCATCACAGAAAAGTGAACTAAATTTCTTCAATGAGAATAGAAAGGAAATATTCTGCACATATTGCTCCCTGCCCTATAGATACAGAGGCCTTGAAAATTTTCTTTCCCTGATAATACCCAGCATTACTGTTTTTCTTGAGATTTTTATCCCTCACTTAGTAGGAGTCAAAACAGAATGTGTCACCAGCTGGGGACAAAATGTCAAACAGAGTTGTCTCCTTGTCACCTAGAATTGACAGTCAGTGTGGACATGGGTAGGTACAAGAGGCCTAATGGAAGGGGCAATGGTAAGCCAATGTTCTCTCACGGTAGAAAATATGAAATTACTGTTGACTTATCAGAGTAACGAGGAGCTGTTTAAAGCATTTTACGCAAGGAAATCAATGCCATGTTTGTATTTTCTGGAAACTCTTTCTGAGACACTGAGTGGATCGGAAGGGGGACAATGCAGGCAGAGCACGCAGAGGTGCCCGTTGCAATGGATGACCAAAGAAATAATGGTAGGCTGAACCAGATAAGTGGCTGCGAGGAGAAAATTCAGTTAGCTTTAGAAATAACTCTAAACCTTTTAAGTTTGTGTGAGTGAATAATGAAAAGAAAGTGTCAGAAATGTCCAGATTTCCAGGATCAGTGACTTCATTAACCCAAATGAAAATGGCAGATATTTTGCAAGATGATAGGGATCCCATCTGAATTTATCATCCAACCCATATGGAGCTTCTTCTGCTTGGTTCCATGCAAGTTCCAGTGTCCAGGGTTGGTGCTGGTGTAGGTTTTCCTGAATTATGCATGAAGGAGCAGAAATATTTCCAGCTTGACTTGTGATAAGATTTTAAATCCACAATTAATATCCAGCATTCTTCACTTCTCATCTCTCCTTGGTGCTGCCAGACAAATCCACATTTCTTTCATAATTCTGCAAAAGCAAGATTTAGAATTCATAACTTATTTAATTTTTCAAAAATACTTTGATTCAGTCAAGATAGACCACAAGGAAAATTTTATAATCACATGAGAAAGGAATCCTGGGGCTGAGGAGATAGCTCTGTGGTCTAAGTGCCTATCTGGCAAGCACAAGGGCCTGGGTTCGATTTCTGGTACCACATGCTGTGCCTGCCCTGGAATCCCAGGCTGGGATGGGCCAGCCCAAAACTGGGTGTGGTGGCACATGCCTGTATAGTTTGAGACAGGAGGATCACTATGAGTCTGAGCTGTGATATAAGGCCCTGTACTAACTACCTGATGAATGGAGTAACTAAATAGATTTTTAAAAAATGAAAGGAATCCTTTACTAAAATATTCAGGTCAGAATTGTAGCATTTTTTAATGTGTCAAACTGGATATTGTGAGTAGCCAAACATAATTTTAGTTTTCTCTCTCACATTAAATATAAATAAATAAAACTATAATATATAACTGATAGTGAACTGCTGTGTAAGACAAGGACCACTGATTAACTTAGCATAGTTCTGGTTTTGACTGAATGGATTTACTGGTAATGGAAAACACACTTGAAGTGTGAATGGTGCTAATCAATAGCTTTGTACCCTGAACTGAATAAAAAAGAGAAACAAGAAGGAAGTCTTGCTTCTACTTCAGAGCAGCCCCGACCTTCCTCTTCACCTCTGCCTTGGGTGTCTGTGTCTTGGCTTCCAGGACAGACTCTTCAGCCATCGTCTATTTCCTACATGAACTCACACAGGACACTGCAGTGAGTTCCAGGCCTTCGGCTTGATTGGATCCTTTGACTCTCCAGCACCCAGATGGCCCCTTTCCATTCTTCCACACCTTATTCTGCAGGAGGCCATGGTTAGCCTACCTTTTAAAACCATTTACATGTGTGTCTGTGCTTTTGAGGGTGTATATCTTATGTAAATCTGTTTCTCTAGTGAGTTCTGACTAATATACTATGTAATACAAAATATATATTTAATGTATACTATGTATGTATAATACAAATAAAAGCACACAAATATATTCCAAATTACAGCATGTTATTCTGATCCATTGAGGTCATAATAAAGCTTAAAAATTCCTATCCCCTAGTGATTTCATGATTACCAAATATTAAGGCACAACCCATTAAACACGTGCTTGTGATGATGCTGGTGTAAACAAACCTAGTGTACTACCTACAAGGTATGTAGAATCGCAGCACATACAATTAGTACAATGCATAGTACTTGATCATTGTAACAGCAGTATTACTGGTACATTGTATGTACTGCGCTTTTTTGTGCTTTGAGATATACTCCTCCTGACTAAAAATAACTGTACTATAAGTAGTAGGACATATTACACAGGCAACCACAACACTCAGGTTATGTTTACATCCTTTACTGATTGTACCCCAAGGGTGTCTCTAGTGACTTACACTATCGAGGCTCTATTTTCATGGTGCCAAAACCATGTAACAATGCATTTCTCGATGTATCCCTATTGCTCAGTGATGTACGGCAATATAATACAATTCAGGTACAGACTGCATCATTCCTAAATCCTTTTACGTAAACTTTTAAATGGAAAGAGCGATTTATTTTTAAATGAATCACCAAAAAATGTTTTTGTATTTTGCAGAAATATTTAAATTAAGATTACGAAAGTGTTTTATTAAACGAGGTCTAAGATTGTGCATTAACTGGATCAAATCTTTGCTAGCATGTACACTTGCTTATTGCCTTTCTGCAAATGACATACTTAATGCCACAATGAGCTCTATGCAGGTATGTACATTTTTATAGTACTCTTTCAAAACAAGGGGCTTTAGCAAACTCAGAGTTTTGTTGATTTACAATAGACCATAAAGTGAAATGGTGCTGTTTTACATTTTAAGGTAATTTCCCACTTGGTTTTAATTATCTTGCTATTGAATAAGCATTGTGCTTTTGTAGTCTTCACAGACATGGTGAAGTGGTTTAGGATCTAGTCAAATTGAGTAAGTTCTTTATCAAAATTTATGTCAAAGCATCTTTATTGCTCTAACTGGTTTCCATTTGGCAAAGCCCCAAATAGAAATGAAATAGGAAAAAGGGAAAGGGGAAGGAGTTGAAGTTGGTATAATTTTTTTTTTGTATTTTACTAGATTGCAGTTCACCTAGTTCTTTCTGTGAGTGTTTTCAATGGATGTAAATGAAATTGGCTGAGTGTCAGTGATGAACTAAAGGGTTGTGAACAAAGGCTCCAGTGCCAAATTGTTTATTTTTTATTTTTTATTTTTGTTTTATTGAAGTACAAATATCAATGAGACAGTTTTAAGATACCTTGACAAGATGGATTTGATAAATTAATACATTGCAAATTGTTTTCATAATGTTTTGGTATCATAGAAGGTGCATAAACGATATTATACTTACAGACATTATTATATCACATATCTCATCATTAAATAAAGAGAGTGTAGCTGATTGCATATCTTAGTTTTTATACTTGAATTATATCAAAGATTCAATAATTAATACTTTCTACCTTGTTATTTTCCTAGTGGTTGTCTATAGTACTAGAAGCCGACATAATATCCTATCCAACCACCACTAGTGCAAATCTTGCTTCTCATAGGATTATGTAGAAGCACAGCGTTATCTATCCCAACTGTACTGTTTATACACACACATCATGATTCTTTCTTTCTATATCCCTTCCTTTGTCTACACCTGTCAGAGATGGGCACTTCATTGTCATTCAACTAACTTAGGTGCTTGAACTCGACAACACAATCCAACACAGTTCAGCATTCCACAACAATAGTGAGCTATTCAAAGAAGTTGTCGACCATAGCCATTTACAGCTCAGCTTAATATTATGGCCCCGTGATGCATACTTCATTTTCATATTTTTCTGCTGGATGGTTAAGACCTAGATAGAGCAAGACTTATATACCAACACATGTACTTTATGTTTCTTATGTGGTCAGTGAAGTCCCCTCAGGGTTTATCTTGTAGTCCTGTACATTATTCTGTAGATCCTTTGTCTGTGTCATCCATGTGGATGAGTCACGGCCAATGCCTGACCAGTTTTCTCTCTGTGAGAGCTTGAGAGAAAGTTTTCTCTCCATGTGACTCTCCTCAGGCACACTATAGAAGTTTGATCTCTTTGCTCTGTGGCTCCATAATCTCCTTGTTCAGAAAATTTGGAGCTCCACTGAGTTTCATGATGTTGCCAAGAGGACTGCTGTCTAGAATATATAAAGAACTAAGATATAACAGGGCCCTCAAATTTAAACATCCAATTCAGAAACAGGCATCAGAAATGAATACACACTTCTCAGAGGACGAAATTAAAGTAGTGAATAAATATATGAAAAAATGCTCCCACATTGCTAGTCATCCATGAAATGCAAATAAAAACAACACTGAGATACCATCTCACTCCAGAAAGAATGGCTATCATAAGGAAATCAAGCAACAACAAATGTTGGAGAGGTTGTGGAGAAAAGGGAACACTTCTCCACTGCTGGTGGGAATGTAGACTGGTACAACCATTGTGGAGGTCAGTGTGGAGACTCCTCAAAACAGTAGGACTAGAAATCCCATTCAAGCCAGCTATCCCCCTACTGGGAATTTTCCCAAAGGATCTGAAAACATTGTATCACAGTAATATATGTGTACCTGTGTTTATAGCAGTATAATGTATGATAGCAAAATCTTGGAAACAACCAAGATGTCCATCACATGAGGAATGGTTGAAAAAGATGTGGTATTTCTATATAATAGAATATTATTCAGCTATTAAGAATGATAAGTTTGAAGCATTTATACTGAAGTGGATGCCACTTGAACATATACTCATAAGTGAAATAAACTAGACACACATATGTAAATATCGTATAGTCTCCCTAGTATAACAAGCAAAAAGCAGAAATACAAAAGGAAACGTACAAGTAAAATCAATTGAGACAGATAAGGCAAAGTGAATGGCATTTGCTGCAGGATACTAATCAGCTTTTTTTCTGGATGGTTAACAACCTAAGTTCACAAATTAGAGATGGAGAAATAGAAAAGCCACAAGGCCAGCCAACATTTTGGCTCTAGCCTTTCAAGGTCAGCGAAGACTCAGGACATAGGAAAATTCAGTGCCAAATTGTTTATGATGTTTGTAATGAGAGTTAAGTGATGCCAGATGTGTGGGCTGAGTGTTGTTTTGCATTTGTGAGTGAAGAAAGGTGTGGTTGCTGCTGTTTCAATTCAGAGGCTGGAACTGGTTGCCAGTCATTAGGAATCTGTGGTAAGGGTATGCCTTGCACTGATCACATAGGAACAAGGTGACTATTATCAAATGCTTTATGTAATATGGAATAATTTTGACTAGAAATGAGATGTTTTAGATCTCTCATAGGAGCAAATGGCAGACCTGCTAGCTACTATTTTATCTGTTTTTAAAAAATGCATTGTAAGTGTCCATCATGGTACCATTTTATGAATGTATTGAAGTATTGGATCTAAACTTAAGGAAAATCCAAATATGTCATTATTTCTTCCCTTAGCCTTATTTCTGCAACTCAGCTGAGATGATTATAACTAAACCTATTTGAACTTAAATCTAGGACAATCACAAAACAGTTCTCTAAAATATGTACACATGCATATTCACACATGCGTGCATAGAATATACATAAGCAATATTCACACCTGCTCTGTGCACAGTTACAGCACGTGTACAATTCCCATGACAAGTATAAAGTCAATTAAAATACTTCATTTTGTGAAAGTTGTTTTGATTCCATACTGAGCTAAATGGATTTTTAATGCATTGACTTGTAGAGAAATGGCATTCCTCAATTTTGTACTATATTTCATATAGGTTTATTTCTAATCTCTTAATAGATATCTAATCTATTTGTTGCTTTAAGAAAAGATATCGAATATTAGAATCAATATCATTTTAATTGCTTTGGCACATATGATAAATTTAAACATGAACTTACTTATGACTAAATTATAATATATGATAAATGTTTTAATTGTATTGGATTCATGATTTAGTTAAGTACCTACCTAAAATTTATAGATGAGTGATAATATTTAAAATGAAATACTCATCATGGGAAAATAATCATGTCCAACTCCATTAGGATATATGTTTTTGTGTTAAGTCATGAGTCTATGTGCTTGTACCTATTAAATAGTGCCATTCTTATTAATGTTTTTTGTTACAAAGAAATGCGCTTTAAGCACCATAGTACAATAATTGACTTAAAATATGCATTTTCCTAAGGATTTTAGTTCTCAGAAACTGGTAGTTAGGCTGTAGATGTTTAGGGATTTGTCCTGTCTACTTCTATTTTAAAGTTTGTATAATGCATATATTAGAAAAGATAAAAGATGTTATATAAGTATAGAAAACTATTGGCACTGGCCATTTAACCTTACTTTTTTTTCAGTGTATTTGGTTGTTACTGGGTCTCATTATGCAGCTTGGAGGCGCAGTGATCCTCTTGCATTCAGCGTCCCTAGTGCTGGGATTACAAGCATGTGCCACTGTACCCATACTCTGTGGCAGCTCAGCCTGCCCTGGGGGCGGGACTGGTGTGGCTTGTGGTGCCGGGTGAAACCGTGTTCCCTGTGCTTGCCTAAGCAGGCGATTTAGTCTCTGAGCTACCTTCTTGGCCCTGTAATCTTACTTTTCCATCAGTTTTTCACTATGTTATCCCATCGTGTATCAGTGGTGAAATATTTTTCATAATATTCAAAATTATGTATATAATACAACATAAAGAAAGAACTGTAATGCAAACTGCAGACTTTAATAATACTTGTGCAAGTATTGGCTCAGAAATTGTAACAAATATAGCAGAGTAATGCAAATATATTAATAATATTGGAAATGGAAATTATGCAGGGGGTATTGAAGTATATGGAAACTTTGCATTTTCAGGCCAAGTTTTTTGTGAACTTAAAACACTTAGTTGAAAAAAATAAAGTTTATTAATTTAAAAATTCAATTAGAAGATAATGAATAATACAAAGAAGATGATATTTTTCCTCTATTAGTCCTTGCAGTTAACCCCAAGTTACCTGACTGGTAGCTGGTCATTCTTTTAGATATATTTAAATTAAGTGTTTTCTAAAACCTGAATATAGTTTGGGTTACGAATGTTGATTATCCAACTGCTTATTTAATGTACCCAAATTTAAATTACATTCTTAACACATCTAGAAAATTCTCTTTAAGAATCAGGTATCTTTGATCTGATTATCATTCTGCAAGGAAAAAAAAACTTGGATATAATTGAAAAAAAAAAAAACCAAAATATTGCAGAGTAGTGACTTCCACCATAGAACAGATGTATAAGGTATAAAATGTTCAAAGTAAAAGTAGCATGGAGGACTGGGGATGCAGCTCAGTCCTACAGAACTTGCCTAATGTGCAAGGGACCTTGGGTTTAATTCCCAGGACTGGGTGAGAAAAAAAAGAAAAAAGAAACATGAGTACTTTTATCAGAATTTTGACAGGCATTTTACTTTTTCATTTTACTATTGGGTACAATAAGTGAAATATTAGTTATCAAAGAGTAAACCATCCTCTCATCTCTTACAATTTCTAGTACATAGAAAGAGGACTTGGATATTTTCTAAGGCAAGTCATTCACGTGAAAATCTTTAATGTAAAATAGAAAGGGAAAATACTACTCACCTTTTCATTGCAAAAGATTTTGTCTATCAATTTCCTGAAAACACTTTTCACAACTATTTTATATAAGATGAATTTGTTTTGAAAAGCATTGGTTGGGGTTATTTTTCTATTGTTTATATAGTTCAGTTGAAATGAAAATAATTATGATGTTTTTAAATGTTACATCTTGAACATTTGAAATGTTACATTTCAAGGTAACCAAAAAAAGTGAGAGTTAAATTTTTTGTGCTTGCTTCCCTGTATTATATTTGATCTTTATAAATAAACTTATACTTTTGCTAAACTTTTTGTCTTTATTATAGTAATCGATATATATTCTAAGCCTGCGGCCAAAATGATGTTCTTCTCTAATGATTCATCTTAAGAGTCTTGCTAAGGACCAGTTCTTTTACCTAGTAATATGTTAAGGGTGACTTTATTTGGGACTACTGTGGTAGGTGTAAAGACTGTATTAGGAAAGAATGATTGGACTTAATTCTGAATATAGGAAATATTGAATTAGGTTTTATAGCCCAAAAGAGGTGGGCAGGTGGTAGAGAGGGGAAAGTCAAGACCAGGGGTCTTCTAGACAAACAGACTATCAGGACTCTTGGTGAAGGCAGGGCAGGGCAGTAAGATACCAAGTGTGAGGGTTCGTATCTATGAAGTCTTGTAAAAACGCATATTCAGCCTGTCTGGAATGGGCGTCAAATTTTGAGGTCAGATGATTTAGAGTATCTTGCCTAAATCCTGACTAAGAAGAGCATCTTTTTGTCACCCAGTGATGGCAATGCTGTTAGTCAGCTCAGACCCCTATTAAATATGAATGCTCTCAGCTATCTGGCCGGCCCTCCCAGCTTTCCTCTTAGTGTCTAGTTTTTTCTTAGTCTCTTTTTTCTCCGTCTTTCATCACCCCCTGTTGGGAGTGCACTGGTTGTGTAGTTCCAGCAAGATGATCCACGTTAAATCGTCACTCCTTTGGTAAGATTTGATTAGCATGAATCAAGCACTTTGTAAATGATACTGATTTGTATGAACTAGTGTGCACATAGTAGTAGCCGTGAGGACATGTGGAGCTAGACAGATGTGTGACTGTCTAAGTAGAACTATATTTCTTTTTTTTCCTGTGGTATCAGGGATTGAACTCAGAACCCTGCGCTTGCCAAATAGGCACTTATTCTGTCGAGCTATCTCCCCAGCCCATAAAACTATGCTTCAGACAAGAGGACTAAGAAGACCCTATGCTTTAATATATGAGTACTTGTTATTAGTATATTTACTATTTTAAATATTTATACTTGTTCACTCTATTTAGTATTTCCTCAATTGAAATTTTCCTTAAGTATTGGGTTACTTTTGTTTTTTATTTAAGATAAGATGTAGAATTAGGTAGAAAACATTTTTAGAGATGTTGCACATGTTTGATAAGGACATGATAAATTTATTTAAAGCAATGAATATGTAGAGTATGTCAAATAATAGCAAATATTTATTAAACTATATGTTACACCTTATGCTAAACATTAACATGTATTTAATTTATTTCTGTGAAGTAGGCACTATTATTTTGCATTTCATACATTTTCTGTAGAATAAATAATTGACTCACCGAGGTCATATATATGTATATATATATACTATATAAATAGCATATTAAATATGTATATACGTATGTGTGTATGTGTGTGCATGTGTGTATAGATGGCACAGATGGTTGCTATTCATTTTCTACTAGTCAAGGTTCAAAAGTACAAGTAAACCAGTTGCTGGAGTGTTTTCTCTTGCAGAAACCCTGACCTTACTTTTCAGAATTTCTAGCTGTTTATTTAGTGTACAGCCCTTGTTTATAGTCAATTTATTGGGACTTCAGTTGCATCTGTGGGAAATGTTCGCAGAAGCACTGAGATGCGTGCTTTCTTGGATGAACTAGGATTGAAGTCGAGCCAAGTTGATAGCTCAGAAATCCATCACACGTTGATACATTCACTCATCATTCAATTTACTTCCCACTTTGCAATTGGCGCAGGATAATGAGTAAAGAATAAAATGAACAAAATGTCCCATTTTTCACAAATCTACTGTTAGAAAAGCAAGTGATAAATAATTGCTGTGGAATGTAGTTACAAAATCAATACTTGAAATAAGACACCGTATCTTCACAAAAAATTACAGAAATTTCTAATTTATATTGGGAGTGATGCTGGTGGTTATTTTAAGATGAGATCTGAAAGAAGAGTAATGTTAGTGAGGAGAAAGCTTGAGGTGAAGTTTCAGAAAGAGGAGGAAGAAGGAGAGCATGTGAGAACAGAAGGAGACTTAGGATTGTAAGGACTGTATGAGTGCAGAGAGCAGCCACGCAGCCAGCGAAGGGTCCTGCGCAGGTGACGGCATAAGGGCATTCAGGTTTTAAACTGACCACGATCAAGTGACGAATGGAGTGGGGAAAAAGGGGAGGAAACAGATGTCTTATACACAAATGTACTAAAAAAAGAAAAAAGAGACACTAAGAAAAAGCCAACAAAGATAGGTAGAAAATGAATATTTAATTATATCCAGTGTGTATTGTGCCCTCTTTCTTTTAATATAAAAATAAGATGTAATATATTTACATAGTCTTAAAAATAGTTTGGTATATGGAAACTAGCCAGGAAAAGAGCAGCACCTGAAAGGGGCAGAAAGGTTAGGAGAAGACTACAGTAAGTCAGAACATGCTGGTGCTTGTGCTTGATGAGGGAGACGGAGAAAAGCAGGAAGATTCTAAGTGCATTGTACTAAATGTACTTGATATTATGACCATCGTAGAAGGTGAATAAAGAGTGGAGCTGTCAAAGATGATTGTCAGGTTTCTACCTTCACATGAAGAAGACTGGACTCTAAAACGTTTAAATCTTAGGAGCTCCTTTAGGTTTACCTCTAACACATACTAGAGGGCCTTTACTCTCTGTAAGCATATACTCCGACCCTCTGGAGCCCTTATCTGGTACTTTGCCCCCAGAATATTTGATAACTTTCTGATAGGGAGCATGTGGTATGGAAGTGGCACCAAGGTTTTAACAGGAAGTGGCAGTGAGGACAGAGGGAAGACCAAATGTTTGAGCATTATGTCGTAGTACATGACTCATAAATGGACAGGGCTGTGTTGCAATGAACAAAACAATATAGCCTATGTTCCACATTCTATCTTCCAGGAATCAACATGGCCATTTGAGGGAACATTTCTAAGCCCCTTTTAAGACTGAACCCATTGTATCCATTAGTAAACTTACTCCACACATACATTCATAAACTTGTAAAAGAAAACATGAGGCCATTCAGAATGATGGCTCTGTAACATTTATATCCCTGTTTACTTCTAATATTAATGAACTCCATTTCTCCTCTTGCACTCAAATCAGCCCTACTTTGATGTAGATAGTTTGAAAAATACAGTGATTGCTTCCATCTGTGATTTAGAGAAGGACATAGTCTACCATTATTCTAATAATGTATAATACCAAAAACATAAAGCAAGTTTTCCTCGTAAGCACAAGGTGCTCCTTCATAAAAAAAAGTAAACTGAACCATCTGTTTGGTTTTCAAAATTCATACTTGGCTCAGGAGCATGTATGCTTTTCTCCTGTTTTATGGAGATCACTGTGATATTGTTTTATTTAGGTATGAGGGAGGCAAGAAATCAGCCCTGGGAACATTCACTGTACAGAGCTTCTGGGATAGCACTGCTCTCTCCCTGAAGATACTTTGCTTACCTGAGGTGTCAATGATTCGATTAATTCCCTTGTCCTGGCATTTCTGTCACAAAGCACACATCACAATTTTCACGGTTCTGGGTCAATCAGGTATTCATTTATTCTAGGGATACTTACTTTGGCTTGTTTATGAGTGCATCTTTATCTTGAACAAAAATATATATGCTCTCTATTTTAAAATTATTCACGTCTACTTTCTAACATAATCTACCTTTCTTTAACTGACTGACTAATTGAGATGCGAGTCCCAGTGCTAACAAAAATAAATACATTTGTGTTTGATTATAACACCTTCCATAGCACTTGTCTGAAACATTTTTTGTAGTCCTAAATCAATCTTAGCTCACAGAGGTGCAAGAAGATTTGAACATCTCTTCTTCTTCTTTCCCTTCCCTTTTTCCTTTCTTTTTTATCTTTATCAGCTGAATATCATTGCCACCTTGTGAATTCTGGGTAATTTACTTCATTTCTCTCTGCACTAATTGGATTGTCTTGAAATGAACATTGCAAAGTAGGGCTATTTATTCTAAGCCATTTGTAAAGAACACAGAGTGCAATGTTCCAATCAATGTGTACAGTTAGGGCCAGGCTAATGTAGACCCCTGTATTTAGTTTAGGACAGGGTCTACAGGGTTTTCAGGGTCTCACTGCATACATGGGATTCATAGTGATTGTCCTGTTTACAGCCTCCCAAGTGCTGGATTATGGTGGGTGCTATACGGCCAGTCTCATTCCCTGTCTCAGCACACCCTGGGGGCTGGGCGGACACAGCAGGCCAGAGATTGAACTCCAGGCACCGTGCTCTGCCTAAGTAGGTTCTTTAGTTGGCTGAGCTATCTGGCCCTCCCTCACAGAGGTTCATTAAATGGCAGGATGCCAGTGTAGTTGAGCTGTTGTGCAGCCCTTCATTGTTTTCTTACCACGAAGAACAAGGTGACTCCTGTAAACTACATTTCTTCCATTTTTCTCATTTTCTTCTGTATGTTTAGGAAGAATTTTTTAAATTGCTTAAGTTTTCTAGTTGTGTTTTATTATGCCTTATAGCTGACAGCATAATTGTTGGAGGTCAATTTTTGATGCCATTTTAGTAAATTGCTAATCAATAGATTTATGGGAAAGCATCAACTGAAGCCTCAGTTAAAGATTTATGCACTGTAAAGCATAAATCTATGCTTTACATAGATCAAAGCATAGATGGTCAAATATAATTGCATTTGATCTATTACAAAGGAATTTAAAGTTTTAAGATTTAATTTAGCAAATATAAGAATTCAAACAGTAATTTCAGAAGGAAAAATTAAAACAGTGCTTTAGATTACAAACTGAACTATTTTATTTGGTAATCTAATATAATGAGGTTCAATTTTGAAAGGCAAACATTTAATAGGAAAACACATGTTGACTGGTACTCTTTTTTTCTTTTAAATTAAGCTAGAAGCCCATGCATATTATCTGACCACAGTAAAAAGAGATCAGAAAACCCCCCTAAATGCATGGAAATTAAACAATACTCTCAGCAAGGGTCATAGATGAAATTAAAGAAAAAATTCAACAATATCTACAATTCAATGAGAATTCAACCACAACTTAGCAGAATTTATGGGATGTGATGAAAGCAGTTCTTAGAGGGAAATTCATAGCTATGAACTCACACATTAGGAAAACAGAACGGGAACAAATAAACACCCTAATGCTGCACCTCTGACAACTAGAAAAGGAAGAGCAAACCAAACCCAGAGCCCAGAGATGGGAAGAAATCATAAAGATTAGAGCAAAAATTAATTCAATAGAGATGAAGAAAAAAGTTCAAAAAATTAATGAATCAAAAGTTGGTTCTTTGAAACATTATATAAAATTGATAAGCCCTAGCTAACCTCATCAAAATGAGGAGAGAAAAATTCAAATACAAACAATAAGGAATGAAAAGGGTATAATCACCACAGACCCAGTGGAAATCCAGAAGATTATCAATAGCTACTTTGGGAATCTTTATGCTCACAGAATAGAAGACACAGATGAAATGGGCAGATTTCTAGAAGGGTACAAATTATCACAACTGAATCAAGAAGATGCAACCACTCCCAATAGGCCAATAACAGCCAGTGAACCATCCTGCTATAATGCTGTGTATGGTTAGATTTCTAAATTTCTGTGTAAAATATGTAAATATTTATTCATACGCTTTAAATATTTTAATATTTAAAAATTTTATCTCTATATTCTGTAGGGACTTAAAGTTTAACATATCAATACTTGATGGAAAATATCCATTCCATGTTATGCCTAAGATGCTTGGTATTCAGACAGATAGCGCAGTGACACCCAATTGCATATGTTTTAGGGTAATAATAAGATTCTCTTCTGGAGGGTTAAAAACCTATGTTTGCAGACCAAAAATTAGAGAAGGGTTGCAAGGACAGCCAACATTTTGACCCTAGCTTTTCAAGGTCAGTGAAGTCTCAGGAGCATCTGTACTGTAACATCATGCAACTCAGTTGTGTCCCAAATTTTCTGATCAAGGAGATTATGGAGCCACAGAGGAATGTAATTGATGATGTCTGGTGTGCCTAAGGAGAGTCACATGGAGAGAAACATTCTCTCAGGCTTTTTCAGAGAGCAAATTGGACAAGCAATGGCTGTGATTCATTTGCATCACTGATACTGACAAATGATCTGCAATCTGCGGTACAGGATTATAGGATAAATCCTGAGGGTACTTGACTGACCTAATCAGATACAATAGATGCATTTCTTGTTATATAGGTCTTACTTTATCTTGGTCTTAACCATCCAGCAGAAAAGTATAACAAGGAGGTATATAAAGTAAAGCCATATTAATATGCTGAGCCACAAAAGGCTCATGTCAACAACTTCTGCAGATAACCTACTACTACTGTGGACTGCTGTGTTGGATTGTTTTGCTGAATTCACACACCTACAGTGTTTAGATGCCAATGAAGTATCCATGTCTGACAGGACTAAACAAAAAAAGGGATACAAAGGAAGGTTCATTCTGTATCTGTATATAGAATATAGGTAGGATAGATATACACCTCCTTTTGCTTAAATAAATGAAAATAAAGTTTTGTACTAAAAGTGTTTGGACAGGATATCCTGTCTGTATCTTGTAATATGGATGATCACTAAGAAGATAACAATGTATGAGGTATTAACTATTGGAACTCTCTGTATTCATCGGCTTTGAAACTGTCTTCTTTCTATTTGTTTCTCAATAAAATAAAATAAATTAAATTAACCTAGAGTTGGTATGATATACAGTAAGCTATTCTGTGTTAATAAATAATATTGTTATGTAAAAATCATCAATTCAAGCTACCATGTAAGATATTTAGATAAAAGAGCAACTATGCATAAGAACATGACAGCAAGCATATTTTTGTATCTATCTCTTTAGCTCATAGTTTGTACAGCCACTTCCCAGATTCTAGTATTAGAGCTTCAGAGTATGGAAATTTGACCTGTGAATAATTTGACCTGAAGGTTCTAACTATAAAGTCCTTCTGATCTTGTTGTGCTAATAGTGGACAAGGTCAGAAGGACTTTCACTTTATGTGTAGATAACTGCAAGATTTTCATGTGTTCCTAGTTGAGGCTTTGGAAGTAGACTGGATTATGGGTACTCTCTACCTGTCTAATTGGTGGTGGGGCCTGGTGGGGCACAGGTCACTTGGGTGTGTGGTAGGTGAGTCTAACCCCTACTCCTCCCTTCCTTCTGCCTTCAGGCTTCCAAAGCTGAGTAGCTTCTCCTCCATTATGTCCTGCTGTCATACTGCCCCCAGCTGGAGTTATTAAACTATGGACTGAAATCTCCACAAACCTTAAACCCAAAATAACGTTTTTTTTTTTTTTTTTTTTTTTTAAATTGTGGGTCTTGAATATTTTTCTCTTCCATGAGGAACGTGACTAAGTTGCCTCTTGTCTCCTTTCCCTTTGCTTACCCCAAAGCCCAGCATAGAAAAACAGATTTCTCTTTTTCAAGGCAAGTTATAAAAACTAAAACTCCTTTCCCCCAAGTCAAGCCATACAACCTTGATCTGTCCCTTTCTCTCTTTTCTTCCTTGAAAGTCTTTTTCTAATGGTTAAATTTTAAATTTCTGAGTAAAAATATGTAATTGTTTATTCCTATTTTTAAAAAGAATTTTTTTATTTTTTTCTTCATATTCTGTAGGGACTTAACGTTTAACATATCAATACTTGATGGAAAATACCTGTTCCATGTTATGTCTAAGATGCTATATATTCAGAAAGATAGTGAGGTTAAACTCAACTGCCTATGCTGTAGGATAATAATAATAAGCTTCTCTTCTGGAGAATTAAAAATCTAAGTTTGCAGACCAAAAATTAGAAAAAGAAAAGAGAGGCTACATGGACAGCCAACATTTTGGCCTTAGCCTTTCAAGTTCAGTGATGACTCAGGAGATAGGAAAACCTGTCCTATAATAACCTGTAACTTAGTTGTGTCACAATCTGAACAAGGAGATTATGGGCCACAGAAGAAAGTGATGAATGATATAGAGTGTGCCTAAGGAGAGTCACATGGAGATAAAACGTCCTCTCAGGCTTTCACAGAGAGCAAATTGGTCAAACAATGGCCATGACTCATCCACATGACTGACACTGACAAAGGATCTTCTGACTTTGGTACAAGGTTTCAGGATAAATCCTGAGGGGATTTGGCTGACCTTATCAGATACAAAGTTGCATTTCTTGTTATATAGGTCTTGCTTTATCTTGGTCTTAACCATCCAGCAAAAAATTATAAAAATGAAGTATAAAAAGTAAAGCCATATTAATATGCTGTGCTGTAAAAGGCTCAAGTCAATAACTTCCGACATTGCCAGTCCTATGGAAACCCACTGGACTATACTGGAATATTTTGCTGAATTCACGCACCTACAATATTTTTTTAACACACATACTTAGTTTATTATGAGGTTTAAATGAAATTTAACACAACAGAACCGAGCAGCAGGTACTCTAATGATGAATATTGTGTAAGGAATATTTGTGACCTGTTGTTATTGGATCTCAATCATCTTAACTGTATGGGCCAGTACAGTTTGGAGAGCACTAAATGTACAATATGCTAGGGAGCATTGGGCTCAGGATGCCCTATAGACAACCAACATTTTCAAATGTTTAAATTCTTTTTTATTTCTTTTTTTAATTTATTTTTTATTTTATTGAAGTACAAATATCAATCAGACAGTTTTCAGACACCTTAACATGACAGATTCGATAAATTAATACATTGCAAACTGTTTTCATACAGTTTTGGTATTGTACAAGGTGCATACATGATATTATACTTACAGACATTATTATAGCAGATGTCTCTTATCAGTAAATTAAGAGTGTAGCTGTTTACTTATCTTATTTTTTATATCTGAATTATATCAAAAATTCAATAATTATTTTCCTAGTGGATGACCATAGTACTAGAAGCCGACATAATATCCTGTCCAACCACCACTAGTGCAAATCTTACCTCTCATAGGATTACGTAGAAGCACAGCATTATCTATCCCAACTGTACTGTCTATACACACACTTCATGATTTTTTTCTTTCTATACCCCTTTCTTTGTCTACACCTGTCAAAGGTGGTCACTCCATTGTCATTCAACTAACTTAGGTGCTTGAACTTGACACCACAATCCAACACAGTCCAGCATTCCACAACAATAGTGAGTTATTCAAAGAAGTTGTCGACCCTAACCATTTACAGCTCAGCTTAATATTATGGCCCCGCGATGAATACTTCATTTTTATGCTTTTCTGCTGGATGGTTAAGACCTAGATAGAGCAAGACTTATATACCAACACATGTGCTTTATGTTTCTTATGTGGTCAGTGAAGTCCCCTCAGGGCTTATTTTGTAGTCCTGTACATTATTCTGAAGATCCTTTCTCTGTGTCATCCATGTGGATGAGTCATGGCCAATGCCTGACCAGTTTGCTCTCTGTGAGAGCCTGAGACAAAGTTTTCTCTCGATGTGACTCTCCCCAGGCACACTATAGAACTTCAGTCTCTTTCCTCTGTGGCTCCGTAGTCTCCTTGTTCAGAAAATTTGGAGCTCAACTGAGTTTCATGATGTTGCAGTACACGTTCTCCTATGTTCTGAGTCTTCACTGACCTTGAAAGGCTAGAGCCAAAATGTTGGCTGGCCTTGTGGCTCTTCTATTTCTCCAACTTTGATTTGTGAACTTAGGTTGTTAACCATCCAGAAGAAAAGCTGATTAGTATCCTAAAGCATATGCCATTCACTTTGCCTTATCTGACTCAATTGATTTTAGTTGTTGTTGTACGTTTCCTTTTGTATTTCTGCTTTTCGCTTGTTATACTAGGGAGACTATACGATATTTACACATGTGTGTCTAGTTTATTTCACTTATGAGTATATGTTCAAGTGGCATCCACTTCAGTATAAATGCTTCAAACTTATCGTTCTTAATAGCTGAGTAATATTCCATTATATAGAAATACTACATCTTTTTCAACCATTCCTCATGTGATGGACATCTTGGTTGTTTCCAAGATTTTGCTATCACACATTGTGCTGCTATAAACATAGGTACACATATATCACTATGATACAATGTTTTCAGATCTTTTGGGAAAATTCCAGTAGGGGGATAGATGGCTTGAATGGGATTTCTAGTCCTACTGTTTTGAGGAGTCTCCATACTGACCTCTACAATGGTTGTACCAGTCTACATTCCCACCAGCAGTGGAGAAGTGTTCCCTTTTCTCCACAAGCTCTCCAACATCTGTTATTGGTTGATTTCCTTATGATACCCATTCTTTTATGAGTGAGATGGTATCTCAGTGTTTTTTTTTTATTTGCATTTCACGAATGGCTAGCGATGTGGAGCATTTTTTCATATATTTATTTGCTTCTTTAATTTCGTCCTCTGAGAAGTGTGTATTCATCTCAGATGCCCATATCTGAATTGGGTGTTTAAATTTGAGGGCCCTGTTATATCTTAGTTCTTTATATATTCTAGACAGTAGTCCTCTGTCTGATTACTTATTAGTTAGGATTTTTTCAAAGTTTGTGGGTTGTCTTTTCACTCTGTTGACAATTTCTTTTGACATGCAGAAGCTCCTTAAGAAGAGTTGATCCCAGTTGTTGATTTTTTTCAAGTGCTTCCTGCATGCACCTACAATATTTAGATGGCAATGCAATACCCATCTCTGTTTGACAAAACTAAACAAAAATTGGATACTAATGAAGGACCATTTTGCATCTGTATATTCATAATAGAATAGATATACAGCTACTTTCTCTTAATTCAATGAATAGAAAGAGTTGTTCTAATAGTGTTTATGAACAGAACATCATGTCTGTATCTTGTACTATGAATAATTACTAAGAAGACAACAATATGAATGTACTAATTATTGAAACTGTCCTAATTGATTTTGAAACTGTTTTATTGCTGTTTTTTTTCTCGATAGAATTATTGAAAAAATATAAAAAAAGAAAATCCTTTCTAGAAGGGTGGTGGCACATCCTCAGGAAGAAGAAAAAGTACACAGAGAGGCCA
The DNA here is from genome assembly GCA_004027165.1 of Ctenomys sociabilis. Lineage (NCBI taxonomy): Eukaryota > Metazoa > Chordata > Mammalia > Rodentia > Ctenomyidae > Ctenomys > Ctenomys sociabilis. The sequence continues at coordinate 147,208 of PVKA01000922.1, forward strand.
AGAATAATCTTAGCAGAAGGCCTTGCTGTGTTCCCTTCCTCAGTGAAATACCATTAGGTAATTAGTTTGTATCTTTTTGTCCGGTTACATTCCTTCCCTTTCCAGTCTTCATCAAACAGTCAAAAGCAGGAAGTTTTTTAAAGTCTTGTATTTATAACACTCTTCTGCCTTATAAAACTTTGACTCAAGGGGCCGGGCATGGTGGCGCATGCCTGTAATCCCAGCACTTGGGAGGCTAAGGCAGGAGGATTGTTGCGAGTTCGAGACCAGCTAGAAATACAAAGTGAGCTTAAGGCCAGCCTGAACTGCATAGTGAGACCCTGTCTCAAAAAGCCCCCCCCCAAAAAAAACCTTTGACTCAATTAATTTGTTATATTCTTTCTTGATAACCTAGCTTGCATTATAGGACTAACTTCTGGAACACTTACTAAGAACTTGACTTGAAAAGATGTATTTTTTTTTCTTGTTCTTTCTTTTTTTTGAAGTACTGGAGGTTGAACTCAGGACCTTGCACTTGCCAGGCAGGCACTCATTGTATTTTTCTATCTCCCCAGCCCCTAAAAGATGTCTTCTTCTACCTAGTACCTACCTTTCTCATTCTGCTTCCTGGTTGCTATGTGGTTTCTGTCTTTAAGCTAGCTAAAACATTCACTGAGTCTCCTGAAGCCATGAGCTGAAGTAAACCTTTCATGGTCCACTTTGTGGATATTAATTATTGTGCCTCATGCAGAAAGTGTCATACAGAAATTAGCACTAGGAGTTGGGTCATTGCTATTGCTGTACCTGAATAAGTGGGTTAAAAGGCTTTTGGAGCTGATTTCTGGAAGGAGTTTGGGAATTCTTTGAGATAACAGAGAAGCCCTACATAGCAATGTACAGAGTATTATAAATAACATAATAGATGCCATCAGTGAAGGGCAGGTCCACGTGGTTTCTGGTGGTTGTGAAGATAACTGGAAATGGCTAGGGGCCACTGTGTTTCATTTGGTGAAGAATTTATGATTTGCTCTGTGAAATACTAGGATTAAAGGTGACAGACTAATTAACCTGGTGGAGGAAGTTTCAAGGTAGCTCAAGTTCAGGTTTCAGCATTGGTATTGCTGCCTGATTTTAGGTAGTCTGCAGTGTGGATCAGGAGAAAAAGGCAGAGCTTGATGATTAGAGAAGCTAGTAGTTTCTTCACAGTGGAAACACCTGCAAAACTGGAGCAAATCAGAAGATGGGTACTGAAAAGACCACCATTTAAAGAAGCCAAATACTTTATACAGGGATGAACAGAAAGATGCCTTGTGCCCATTGGAGAAATTGGTATGATATCACCCACTGTAGACTCAAGGTTGTAAGCCTATAGCTACTGCATTTCAGAAGCGTTTGATGCCTGATCATTCATGACCACCTAAAGAAATGTATCCTTAAGTTCATCCATCAGCAATGGTCGATATTGTCATGGTTCTATGGTGCCTGGCTGCTGTTCCAGCTGGTGGCCAACTTGGGCATTATCAATATAGTGCTGGTTTTTAAGGCATGCAATATGAGTGAGTTACAAAGTCATAGAGACCTCCACTGAAATTTCAGTATGAGGCCTTGGGAGGCCAGGCAATAGCATGTGATAGGGTCACAGTGCCTGCCAGGAGCAGATGAAAGGGCAGTGCATGAATCCGTGAGAATGAGGCTAAGTGTCCAGTAGAGATGCCAGGAACTCCAGGTGCTGGGAATATGGAATCGCTCTCGGGGAATTCTGAAAGCGAAGAGTAAATTAGCCTAGCAGAGAGCTCATGTGGGCTAGTATGAACAAGGCCCTAAGGCAGGGATGCCCAAGCCCTCTGGAATTGATGGCTCACCACCAATCTGCCCTTGATACTGGATATGCAGCCACAACATTTAATACGTGACCTGTAGGATTTTCTTCTTGCTTTTGTTTGATCTCTATTTCCCTATTCTTCCTTTTCAGAATGAGAATTTTTACCTTGTGACACTGTGGTTCAGAGTGTTCAGTTTTATTTTTTTTTTCTTTTTAAAAATGTTTACAAGGATTTACAGCTAAGAGTTTATCTTGAGTCTCAGACTTTGAACTTGGGTTTTTCAGCAATTCTGGAACTGTTAAGACTGGCAACTTTCAGAGACAGATTATGTGCAATTTGCCCAATGAGATGAGTATTAACCTTTTGAAGGCCTGGAATGGAGTGTTATGGTTTAAATCTAAAATGTCCCTAAAATTCTCACTTTTGGTCAGGGGTCTGGTCACAAGGGTGGCCAGGGGGGCAGTGTTAAGGCAACACTGTTGCCAGGAATTTGGGGTGCTAGGAACTATTGGGGAGTATGGAAAGCAATGAGTAAAATTAGCCTAACAGAGAGGTCATGTGGGCTAGTATGAACAAGGCCATAGGGAAGGGCAGTCCAAGCCTCTGGAACTCATGTCCAGTTTGGGTGCTCCTCCCTGCCCTCCCAGCTTGCTGGCTGCCAAGAGCTGAGTGGGTTTCCCTTGCCATGCTGTTCAGCTACACCGTTTCTGCCTTGCAGATGGCTTGCAAGAGACAGAATCCACTGTAACTTTAAGTGAAGTCAAGTCCGCCTCTGAATTACAGTTGTCAGCGGTTGAATCTCAGTGACGGAAAAGTGACTAATAGAAAGGGAGAGGCCCTGTCAAGCGCGGGACAATGTGAAATTGAGTCCATTTCACATTTGCATGCATTTACTGAGAAGAAACTTCAGGAGAAATGCCTCTTATGTGCTTTTCTCTGAAGATCTAAATGTGGAGACCTATTTTAGAAGCTGGCAAAAAGCTCCAATGAACTAATTTGGCATCCATTTCTAGATTTAGATGAGTAAAATGTGCCCATCCGGTTTTTTTTAAAGGAATATCCCTTCCTGTATTGTATAAAAAGAAGATTTAAAAGTTATAAGGATTAAAATGCTGAGAGGTATTTCATGAGGAAATGTGTGTATATCTAATTAACTCAACACCATGGAGATATGGAAGTATTTCCTTTTCTGAAATAATCCCTTCCATTTCATGAAGGGAATGTTTTCTATCTGGGTGTATTTCACAATTTTGAAATGCTTCCAAACTTCAGGATTCACATTATAGCAAATGGGCTTTTTTTCTTATTCATCTCTAAATCCCAATATCTGAGAAAATTACATTATATATTATAAACATTAGTTTTGGACACATCTGTCTTTCAAAAATATTGGACAGTGGGACTAATGTCACAGATAATTATGATATCCTTGCAGAATAAAATGTTGTCAATTAATTTTTAAAGAATTTTATATTAATTACAATGTAAAATATGTAGTTTACCTGTTTGTCAAAAAGTATAAAATACACCAGTATGCATTTATATATTTATATTACTTCATCAAAAAGCTTGATGTTATGATAGTGTTCTTTAAATAATATTACCTATCACGATGTTGTGTCCTGTTAAATTTAAAGACATTATGTTAGTCAAGTATTTAGAAATAATTCTATGAATATTTATAAATACTATGCAAGATATTTCCCCCATCTCAGTACAACAGTGTAGAGAATGTTGAAGAACTATTTTCTCATTTAATTTTAATTTTATTTTAATTTGAAGAGTGAAAACAGAAGCAAAAACAAACAAAAAAATGACAGAAATGGTAACATACAATAATACATATGTAACAGATTTTCAAAACATGGATAGCTAATTAACAATGGTTGCTATGTTATTGCTTCTTTTCATTTTAATGAGAAAAATATATATAACATTGAAACAGTTCAAGACAGGTTAGTATGACAGTTACAATAATTAATACATTGCATATTATTCAGAGGACAAGATAGACAAGACATCTTTTTTCTTTTCTTTTTCTTTTTTTCCTTTTTTCAAAACCAATTAGTGGGACTGTTTTAATAATTAATACATTGTACATTGTTGTCTTTGTGGTGGTTATTCATAGTATAAGATGAAGACATGTTATCCTGTCCAAACATTATTAGTGCAAATCTTTCTTCTCATTGAATTAAGTAGTTATATATCTATCCTATTTTGTATATACAGATACAAAATGGTCCTTCATTTGTATCCTCTTTTTTTTTTTGTTTAGTTTTGTCAGAGATGGATATTCTGTTGCCATTTAAATCTTGTAGGCTCGTGAATTCAGCAAAATAAATCAATATAGTTCAGTAGTTCATAATAGTCATGGCTTTTCCATAGGACTGGCAGTGTAAGAAGTTGTTGACTTGAGCCTTTTACAGCTCAGTGTATTAACATGGCTTTACTATTTATACTTCATTTTTGTACTTTTTTGCTGGAAGTTAAGACCAAGGTAAAGCAAGACCTACATAACAAGAAATGTAACTTTTGTATCTGACAAGGTCAGTCAAATCCCCTAAGCTCTGTATTGAAGTTTGTAGATCCTTTGTCAGTGTCAGCCATGTGGATGAGTCATGGTCATTGCTTGACCAAGGATGTCATCTTTCACCACTTGTATTTAACACAGTTCTAGAATCATTATCTAGAGCCATCAGACAAGAGAGAGAAATAAAAGGAATAAGAAGGTAAAGGAGAAGTAAATCTATCATTATTTGCAGATCACATGATATTTTCCTTGGAAGCGCCAAAAAGTCCAAGAAGCTTTTTTAATTTTAAAGAGAGATGAAAAGCAATAAAAATGATACAGAACTTGAAAACAATATGATAGAAAATTAACAATGGTTATTATGTTGCATGTTGTTATCTTCAGAGTAGTTGCTCTGATTACCAGGTACAAGCAAGCAAAATTGATCAAACAATATAAGCAACAATTGTTCCTTTCAATGAACTAATAGAGATTAGTAGTACAGTTACTTTTAATATCATATGTATATATATTTTTCCACCTTTCTTCTTTTCACCTTTCCCCATGCAAGTTGTCAGTTGTTCTTTCCTTTTGATCAGCTTACTCTTTTTTCTCCCATGGAAGTGACAAGGACATTCTAAATAGTAAGTCACATGTGTGGGACCTGCATTTTTGACTACTTGAACAGTTTTTACAACAAAGTCATGTAAAATTACAAATGCATAATTTATAATTGTCTAGTATAATAAGTTAAAAATCAGTTTCTATTTAAAATGAGAAGAAAACTGAAAATAAATTTTGCACTTAAAAATTGCTTAAACCCATTCTTAGCACAACAATCCCGAAAATCAGTGTAGTATTTACTCAACACAGTAGCACCATCAGTCTCTACATTTGGTGTCATTCCTGAACAATCCTATTATAGTACTTTTACTACATATTTTTTTCTATAATGAGAAACCCTCACTTCTCTATTGTACTTTAATAAAATTATTCTGATAGTTTAGAGTTCCTTTTAACTCTAAAAGGATTCATGCTATCATTCAGTTTCTACAATTGTTTTCCAAAACTTCAAAAGCCTTCATAAAATCTTTGCAAAATATGTGTAAGATTTAGAAGTATTTTATAACCACAGTTCCTTCCCTCACCTAATAATTTGTGCACCAAATTATTACAGACCTACCTATAAATTATTAAAGACCTACCCATATTGTAGTATGACTTCAGACCTGCAGTAATTTGTAGAGAGCATACTTGTAAAAATAATCCTATTCTGAGCCTGATAATGATCTGTTATCTGGCTGCAGAGATAGCTCAGTGGAATAAGTGCTTGCCTGGCAAGTGCAACGTCCTTAGTTCTGATCCTTGGTACTACCAAAAAATTATGAAAAAGTAAAATAATTATCTACTTTTAAACCGAAGTTATAGCTTTATCTCTATCTGTCTATCTATCTATTAGTACTATGCCCAAATGCCCAAATACTAATAACTAAAAGGAGTACCTCAAACAGAGAAAGGGAGTAGTCTTCTTTATTTAAGCAGTAGTTTTAATCAGCTCTGGACAAAATATCTTTCTTTTGCACACTTACAAAATTCACATGAACATCTTGGAGAGTCCTACCTGTGAGGCAACAGCCTGTGCATGAGAGAGACCTTGACAGTTAAATTCCACCAGTTTTAAGGTGAACCTGCCTCCAAATATGTTGTGAGGATTACACTAAAAGTCAGATGAAAATGATGATTATTGGAAATAATATGTGGGTTTCAGATTACCTACAGTTCAAAGGAAATGAATTTTCTTATGGGAAAATTCTAAAACAATTTTAATAGATTGTTGTATTTCCTACAAGTGAAATAATTGACTATCCTTGCATCTGTTCTTGCCCTTCCCACTCTGCTGCATGACTTCAACAAAACTGTATCACTTACATAATATTGCATTCTTATGCTTGTGTCGACCTTTCTCCCGAGATCCACATCTGTGCCCTCTATTGCTGCCACTGAATCACTGACACCTTCATATTCCAGATGCATAGTTCATCATCAGTTTCTATGGCAAAAACAATTTTCACCTTTATTTAACACCTGCAACCTTGTCGCTAGTAAGTTCTGTCAGCGGTCTTTTAATCACTCTTGCACTGTAACTTTTTAACTCCAGTTTTATTGTTAATCCATCACCACTACACCCTCCTTACTCTGGCTCCACCTTTCTGATTTAGGTCTTTGTAGGAATGCATTCCTTTGTTTCTTTATTTGACACCTGAATCTCTTGTCAATTGCTTTCAAATTAATCATTTTAAGAATCTAGGTAGATGAGTGCATAAATTTCTTTAAAATTCCAGTGTTGCTTTGAGCTTTGAGAATAACTTCAAGCATCTTTACACAAGGCTTTCATGTCCTTTTCTAGCATGGTCTTCTGCTAGAGTGAATCTCTACTTTCTTCATTCTAATTAATTTCAGTTTTTAAACAATTGATGCTAAGCAGTGTTTTGTCTACAATTCTTTCTGCATAACTACTCTTTTCTGTTTAAGAAAGTTCTTTATGGAGTTTGGGCTTATAATCAACTTCTTCTAATGTGATTTTCTGGGTGTAGTAGGCTAATTGACAGTTCCATTATTTTCTTTGCATTCATAGCACCCAACATGCATTTATGGGAAGTGGTTAACATACTCCAGCGTAGCCACTGGATTTTACTTTTTACCCCTGTAGACTCTGATTTCAATGTGATCGAGAACTATATTATTTCTGCACTATGAGACCAAAAATAGAGTGTCTGAAACACGAGAAATCTCCAAGTATTTGTGGATGAACAATTAAATGACAGAAGAGTTTTGAAGTTTAGGTTAGTTAGTGCATAGATTAGATTACCATTTGAAAAGCGAAATGCATAGGCAAGTATGACAATGATGCCATGACTTGCAGGTCTGGAAAGTATGTATCTTTCCCATTTAGTCTGCTGACGTCTTGGCAATAGTAAGTGTGCTACTTCTTTCCTTTCTTTTTACTGCATCTTAGTGAATAAATCACCTGGGGACCACTGCTCGGGGCCTCCATCCTGTCTCTCTCTTGGAGAGGAGGTTTCTTTCTCTCAATAAATGTATTCTGCTCATTGAAAAAAAGAATAAGATAAACAAGAAAGTACAGGAATAATTTCAATATGTTAAAAGAGTAATTAATAAATTGGAAACTCAGTGTGAAAAAAATAAACTTCTACGGTGATCCAAGATACGTGATAGTATGTTTTGAGAGGAGAGATTCATTGTTGGTGACAATAGTTATAGAAAAATAGGTAATAGAAAAAGTCTAAAATGTTCATCATTGAAATCAGCACTTACTATTTTATTCATTCATTCATTTATTTATTTATTTTAATATATTTTTTATTTTATTAAGGTACAAATATCAATCAGACAGTTTCAAGACACCTTAACAAGACAGATTCGATAAATTAATACATTGCAAACTGTTTTCATAATGTTTCGGTATCATGCAAGGTGCATACATGATATTATATTTACAGATATTATTTTAGCAGATGTCTCTTATCAGTAAATTAAGAGTGTAGCTTTTTACTTATCTTACTTTTTATACATGAATTATATCAAAAATTCAATAATTATTTTCCTAGTTGATGACCGTAGTGCTAGAAGCCGACATAATATCCTGTCCAACTACCATTAGTGCAGATCTTGCCTCTCATAGGATTATGTAGAAGCACAGCATTATCTATCCCAACTGTACTGTCTATATACACACATCATGATTTTTCTCTCTATACTCCTTCCTTTGTCTACACCTGTCAAAGGTGGACACTCCATTGTCATTCAACTAACTTAGGTGCTTGAACTCAACACCACAGTCCAACACAGTCCAGCATTCCACAACAATAGTGAGTTATTCAAAGAAGTTGTCGACCATAGCCATTTACAGCTCACCTTAATATTATGGTCCCAATATGTATACTTCATTTTTCTACTTTTCTGCTGGATGGTTAAGACCTAGATAGATCAAGTCTTATATACCAACACATGAACTTTATATTTCTTATGTGGTCAGTGAAGTCCTCTCAGGGTTTATCTTGTAGTCCTGTACATTATTCTGTAGATCCTTTGTCTGTGTCATCCATGTGGATGAGTCACAGCCAATGTTTGACCAGTTTGCTCTCTGTGAGAGCTTGAGAGAAAGTTTTCTCTTCATGTGACTCTCCCCAGGTGCACTATAGAACTTCAATCTCTTTCCTCTGTGGCTCCATAATCTCCATTGTGGAGGTCAGTGTGGAGACTCCTCAAAAGAGTAGGACTAGAAATCCCATTCAAGCCAGCTATCCCCCTACTGGGAATTTTCCCAAAGGATCTGGAAACATTGTATCATAGAGATATATGTGTACCTATGTTTATAGCAGCCCAATGTGTGATATAAAAGTCTTGGAAACAACCAAGATATCCATCACATGAGGAATGGTTGAAAAAGATGTGGTATTTCTATATAATGGAGTATTACTCAGTTATTAAGAATGATAAGTTCGAAGCATTTATACTGAAGTGGATGCCACTTGAACATATACTCATAAGTGAAATAAACCAGACACACATTTGTAAATATCATATAGTCTCCTTAGTATAACAAGCGAAAAGCAGAAATACAAAAGGAAACGTACAACAACTAAAATCAATTGAGTCAGATAAGGCAAAGTGAATGGCATATGCTGCAGGATACTAATCAGCTTTTCTTCTGGATGGTTAACAACCTAATTTCACAAGTCAGAGTTGGAGAAATAGAAGAGCCACAAGGCTATACAATATTTTGGCCCTAGCCTTTCAAGGTCAGCAAAGACTCAGGACATAGGAGAACGTGTACTGCAACATCATGAAACTCAGGTGAGCTCCAAATTTTCTGAAATCAGCACTTACTATTGATAGATGTATCCACCTGCCTCTCCAGATTGTCTGCCTTTTCTTTTTCATCTCTTCTACTCTACTCTGTCTCAAATATGTGCATGGTGGTCAGTCTGAAGAGGAATGATGAACATTTTATGCATATTTATAAGTATACAGAATAGCTCTGTTGAATTCATCTTGTGAAATTAAATATTTCTTTCATCTCAGTACATATTTTATTTCTAATTTCCCATTTGTTGACTCCTAGAAAGAATGTACTGATTGATAGACTGTATCGATTTTACCTCTCACTGTGTCATCTCCTCTGACAAGCGCATCTCATCAAACAGCTAGCTAAAGCCCATTTGGATATTTCATTTTTGTACTTCACATAGCATATGGTAGTTATTATAGTAATTAAAAATAATGTCATATCTTATTAGCTGTGTCTCACTAATTAGAAATTTATGATGATTTGAATAGGTATGATGCAAAATTTATTTTTATGTTTGAAGAAAAATATCCTGTTAATTTGTATTATACATTTTTACATAAAATCTTATGAGGATTAAGTGGGAAAATTTGTTTTAAGTCCTAACCAGTCAGTTAAGGACTTACAAGTCCTTTTAATGAGAGTAATCAATTAACTCACTTAAGGTTTTTATTTATATTTTTATTATTTTATTGAAGAACAAATAGCAATAAGACAGTTTCAAGACAAATTAACAGGACAGATTCAATAAATTAATACAATGAAAACTATTTTCATAATGTTTTGGTATCATACAAGGTGCATACATGATATTACACTTACAAACATTATTATAGTAGATGTCTCTAATCAGTGAATTAAGAGAGTGTAGCTGTTTACTTATTTTTATAGCTGAATTATATCATGGATTCAATAATTAATACTTTCCACCTTGTTATCTTCCTAGTGGTTGTCCATAGTACTAGAAGCCGACATAATATCTTGTCCAACCATTATTAGTGCAAATCTTGCTTCTCATAGAATTATGCAGAAGCACTGCATATTTATTCTAATTGTACTGTTTATACACACACGATTCTTCCTTTGTATACACAATTTTTTTTGTCTAGACCTGTCAAAGATGAGCATTCCATTGTCATTAAACCAATTTAGGTGCCTGAACTCGGTGACACAACCCGACACAGTCCAATATTCCACAATAATAGTGAGTTATCTGAAGAAGTTGTTGACTGTAGCCATTTACAGCTGAACTTATTATTATGGTCCTGTGTTATATACCTAAGGTGTTTTAAATTGTGTATTATGTTAACTTTATGGGGACTGAGAAGATGGCTCAGTGGAATAAGCGCTTCCCTGGCAAGATCAAGGGCCTGAGTTCAACCCCGATTCTGCCAAAGAAATAAATACATAAAAAATAAATAAATAAATAAAATTGATCATGATTTTGTGTGGTATATGATTACTCTAAACTAAATTTTAGATATTCTTTAGGATTATCCTCTTTTTGCATTGTGGTTTTTCTCATTCTCCAGTCTTAAAAGTTACCGACACTCTTTTCTACTTTTTAAATTTTTATTTATTTATTTTTAAGAACGCAGCTAAGGAGATGGCTCAGTGGAAAAAGCACCGGCCTTGAAACTGCAGGTCCCAAGTTCACTGCCCAGAACAATAAAACAAACAAATGGAAAAAAAACTAAACTTATTTTTAAAAATTAAAAATAGTGATAGAAAAAAACTTAGAAATGAACTTGAATAAGTATAGATGTCAAGACTGTTGGCTATTATGTTAAGATAAATTAATACTTAAATGCTTCAATTCAAATTGATTCTACACTAGTTGCTTGTCATGAAGTAGAAGGTAACAGATAGTTCAAAGTTGATTCCAGTGTTCTGCAGTGGTGAGCTCATGACATGAAAGTCAATATGTACATGTCCTACCATTAATTATAGAAATGATAGTAAGGAAGAAAAATGACTCGAATTTAAATCTCAGTTAAATATCTTTATATCTGTGTTATTTCCTGATATATAAGGTACATTTATGTAAATTCTAAAATATGTAATCAGTTTACATTTAAAATCCGCCTTGCTACTTATGAGCTCTGATTATGGCCAAGCTGGTTCAATTCTTTAAATTCCTGCTTGTTCACGTGTAGAAGGTGAATAATAGCACTTCTTTTACAAGTTTTTCTTGAGAACTAAATGGGACTTTAAGAATGTCCTTAAAATGTTCTTAAAATACCTGATCTATAATACTCAGTGAACAATAAATAAAATAATATTTGATGAACAGTCCATCACTGTAGCTACTTTCACTTTACTGAAGAAAGCACATTTTTACAAACACCAAAACCTTTATCTTCCAGAGCATCATTGATTCGAAATAATTTACTTAAAATTGACTCATGCATTATATTTAAGTAAAAATATTTCAAATATTTCTGAAAATCTTTTCAGACTATGCCTCCAGGATTCGTAGGTACTACTGTCTATTAAAGGACAAGTTGTTTAACTCTAGACTCATTTTTTTTCAGCTATTTCATTGACTTCCTGGATAACACACTTAATTGCAAACTCTTCTTCAAATTTTTATTCTTTAAAGGTTGAGAGTGCTGGTGATATAGCTCAGTGGCATAAGTACCTGCTCAGAGAGTACAAAGTCTTGAGTTTAATTCCTGGTACAAAACAAAATGGTGTGCAGAAGTTGAGGGCTGGGGAAATAGCTCAGCAGACTAAAGCATCTGCTTAGGCAAGTACAGAGACCATGGTTTGATTCCCGCACTACATGCCATGCCAACCATGTCCCCAGGGCAGAGCTGAGCTGATTCGTGAGTCCAGGCCTGGTGGCACATGACTGCAATCCCAGTGCTAGTGAGACTGAAAGCAGGAGGATCACCATGAGTCAAGCTGTGTAGTGAGACCCTGCCACAAGCAAATGCATTAGAAAGAAAGAAATAAAAGAGGAAAGAAAGAAAGAAAGAAAGAGAAAGAAAGAGGAAGAGAAGGAAGGAGGAAAGGAAAGAAAGAAAGAAGAAAGAAAGAAAGAAAGAAAGAAAGAAAGAAAGAAAGAAAGAAAGAAAGAAAGAAAGAAAGAAAGAAAGAAAGAAAGAAAGAAAGGGAAATAACAGTTAGCTTTGTTCACTTGCCCTTAGCTTTCTTGTTCTCCTACCTGCCACCCTTCAGATGATCCCATCTACTCCAAAACAGCAATTATTCACAATTTTCTACTAAGCCATCACTTTTTTTCTCCAGCACACATATTTTATATCACAAAATTCAATGCCCTGTAGGTTCTCTTTACTTTGACTCCAGCAGGAACTTTATGTGTTATGCACCAAACCAATGTTAATATAACTTCTGTGTACACTGTTCTCTCCTTTATCATGTGATTGGAATAAAATTCATTGTCATCAACCCATCTGTGAAAATTGAGCCTGGATTTCATCTTCAGTGTAATTATCTTTTCTGCAGTCCTGCTCTGATAACCCTGGATTAGGGCATGTCAGTTCTTTCCAGAATATTCAATGGATTATAAAATAAAGTGCTCATGTACTTCCTTTTTGACTCCATTCCGTTCTGTGCAGCATGGGGGGAGCAATGCTTCTAAAGTACACATGTAACCACAGGCCAGTCTGAAGATTTGTGATGTGGAGACATAAGTACACATGAAAAGGCATTGTTGCCTTGGATTTTACATACCTACATGTGGGTTGCCTAACCTGTACATAGCATCGTTGTCTACAGACAGTCTTTCCCAACATTTCAAGGGCCTTTATCCAAGCCTTAATGTGAACTCATAGTTTCCCTTACTCACATAAACTTATAGAATAGGCCGCACAGGATGTGGAAACAGCATGTGATCCTCTGGCCTTGGAGTTCTGATTAACTACAGACACAAAACATGCTCTAGAAGGTGCGCCTGAGCACCAAGTCGGCTACAGGTCTTGGCCATTTGGATTGTCTGCCATGAGAGGAGAAGCATGTCCAGAAGCCACAAACAATGTTCATTTTTTAGGCATTTGTTTTTCATGTGTAAGCTCTCAACTGGATGATTCTTATTAAAGGAGACTTTTCTTTTGCTTATCCATGATAGGCTCTGTGCCACTCTCCCACCAAAGGCTGGTGAATCCCAAGTATTATTCCCTTACTGTTGTATTTAATAGATGCTAATCATGTACCCTCTGGGTCTGACTGAGTGTCAAGTACAAACTATGCTAAATCCTATGTGGATTTGGAACCTGATCCATATTCATTGCCATGATCCCTAAGGTATCAGTTTCTGCTTTTGTTGCCTCCTTGCCTGTTGCTTTGATTCTTCCCTTCCCTTGATGTGTGATTTAGGTTTTTGCATTCATTTCAACAAAGAATTCAGAGCAAGTTTATAAAAGAATGTTTGGGGGCAATTTTATTGATGATTTTATGGAGTCACCAGGAAGAACGAACAAGTACACACTACAATAGCTAACAGGAAAATTAAAATATGTCTTCTTCCATGCCTTCCCTCTCAATAGGTTCTTCATGTCCCCCAGTTTTTCTGCTTGAAAGTCATACCAAAAGTTCTTTTTGTCTTGGATTTCTTCCACAGAGATCTGAGTGATGGCCTGCCCTAGATTTTTTAGTTTATTTTCCTCTGAGCTCCTGAGGAAATATGTCTTAAAAATACAATGTTATTGCAAAATATACTCTTATATTAGCTACTAAAATCGTTTTTATATTATGTTTATGATATGCTGGAAGGCTGAAGCTCACTTACTGCCCACTACTTGAGCTGCATTGGGGAGCACAGGGGAGAGCAGCTGCTTCATCCTTATATCCGACACCCTCAGCAAGTCCTTAGTGTTGTGCATGAATCTCAGCAAAACTTTCCTTATTTCAGCAGCAAAATGGAAAAAAAACTAATAAGGTTTTGACCCAAGCAAATGAATGAAAATTGTGCATTAATGTGTAACTGATGATCATTAACTTTATTCTTCCATAGAACAGATGTCTATCTGCCCTCTACAGCATTGTATCTGTGAAGTTTGTCATTTCTAGAAATGAATATTTGATTTATAATTGCCACAGACTAATTGAAGAAAATGTTAAGTCTCAGTTCTGTGATTCATCCATTTTGACTATGTGGTCAGTGAAGGAGAAAGAAACCAGAGATTTTATGGAACAAAGGCCATCTGTGTATTTTTTGGAAATTGATTTATAAAAACTGTGCATCTATGACAAAGAGGCAGATGTTATAGACTGCTGTATATGAGTATTAAAAGAAATCACATTCTAAAGTTGACTGTTAATATTATTTTCCCGATAGCACTATACCTCTACTTAATTTCTGCAGACATCTTTTGGACATGGCTAATGTAAATGGTTAGTATATTTAAGGTGCTACAGGAATGCACATATTTGCACACAATCTTGTATGTGGCAAAATTCTCCTTTTTCAAAAGTTAGGAAAAATTTAGATATTCTCAGATGTACATACACATGTAAGCTTAAGAAGATTTTTCTCACTAAACTTTCCAAAGGAAATAACTCCAAAGAGGGTATTCTAGAGTATAATAAAAGATAAAAACACAAAATCAAGGGTAACAGGGATAAAAATCTCAAGAACAGGGCTGGAAGTTTAGCTTATCAGACTAAATGCTTGCTTAGGTAAGTACAGAGGCCAGAGTTCCATCCCTGGCACTGCATGCTGTGCCAGCCCTTCCCCTGGGTGTGCTGAGAAGGTGATGGAGTCCGGGCATGGTGGCGCATTCATGTAATCCCAGCGCTAGGGAGACAGAAATCAGGAGGATCACTATGAGTCTGAGCTGCATTGTGAGACTCTGAAAAAAAAATGAAACCTTAAACAAAAATTCTCAAGAACAAGCATTGCTTTCATAATTAGAATAGATAGCATTATGATAACTTTGGTTTGTAACTAATTTTGCTTTTTACATAATTTAAGATGCTATCAGATTAAAACAATTATTCATTTATATTTTGGGGTACAAAGTGAAATGAACATCAGAAAAATTTCAAGATGTAATTGTTAAAAGAGCAGAAGCTTTTCATGTTACTGAGGTTAAACTGGTATAAATTGAGATGAGATCAGGTGTGTTCAGGTTGGTATGGCTTTAGACCAAACCAGTATAAACACAAATTAGAATGTTACTATTTTAGGTTGTGAAATGAAGTTCACATTTCAACTACAATATACATAACTACATAATATATTGAAAGAGCAATGAGAAAGGAACTTAAACACCTCATTATAGAAAACAAAAAAAAATCCAACTGCACAAAAATTAATCTTTTAAATCTCAGTGTAGTGGCCCAGCACTGGAGAGGAAGAAACAGAAGAATGAGTACCAGTCTGAGCTGCATAATGAGACCCTGTATCAAATATATTAACAAAAGAAACTTTCTTTTAGTACCAGAGATTGAACTCAAGACCTTGCTTTTGCCAGGCAAGTAATTTTTCTACTGAGCTATCTCCCTGACCACAATAAAAGAATTTTTAATGGAAGAGTGAGGGGATAAAAATTCATAATGTATTTAGAAAACAAATAATTTAAGGGCAGAATTATTGTCTTATTAGTAATTATTTTAAAAATTTTAAAAACTAAGCCCTCCAAATGAAAGATGGGCACAGTGAATTTTAAAATACAACTACATGATGTTCCTTACAGTCACCTCAATATAAAAGTACATCTGGACTAAAAGGAAAAGGATATAAAAAGTCATTTTGAGAACAGAGGTAGTTATGTGAATGGAAGGCAAAGTAGGCTTTCAAAAATTACAC
The DNA here is from genome assembly GCA_004027165.1 of Ctenomys sociabilis. NCBI lineage: Eukaryota > Metazoa > Chordata > Mammalia > Rodentia > Ctenomyidae > Ctenomys > Ctenomys sociabilis. Next base: position 163,164 of record PVKA01000922.1, read on the forward strand.
GTGACAATGACAATATATATTAACCAGTAATTCAACAGAGCAAAAAGATATAATTTTACATTTTCATTTAATAACAGACTATCAAAATACATAAAGTAAGAACTGTCAAAATTGAAAATAAAAAATAGATAATTCTACAATAATCATTGTAAACTTCAGTGGTTTACTGTCATTAATGGCTGTAAGACAGAAGATGAATAAGGAAATAGAAGGCTTAAAAACATAGTTAACATGCTAGATCTAATAGAATGCTCAACCCAACAATATTTGCTTCTGAATTCTTAAATGCACATGGGTTATTTTCCAAGATCATATGATAAGACACAAATTAAGTCTTAATATACTTTAAAAGGCATGTATTGTGTGAAGTATGTTTTGGGAGACAATGATCTGAAATTATAAATCAGTAACAAACACAACTGAATTAGATACCAAATTATGGAAATTTAACTACCAGTGGATGGAAGACAAAAATCATACAGAAAATAATGAAATACTTAGAGATAAATAAAGGCAGATATAAGTTACTAAAATTTATAAAATGTAACAAAACAGAATTTTTTTTCTAAAATGCTTACATTCAAAAAATAAGAAAGGGCTTGTGAGATAGCTCCGCAGATTAAGCATTTTCTTAGGCAAAGTCAGGGACCAGGATTTAATCACTGGCACCATAGGCTGCCCTGGCTTTGCCCCGCAGGCACACTGACTGGCCACCAAGACTGGGTGTGGTGGCAAATGCCTATAATCCCAGCACTTTGGAGGCTGAAAACAGGAGGATCACTAGGAGTCTGAGCAGCTCAGTGAGACCAAATACACAAAAAATAAGAAAGATTTCCAATCAACATTCTAAATTGACAGTTTGTGAAATTAGAGAGAGAATAACATAAACCCAATGCTAGCAGCAGGAGGGAAATAATAAAGTTTAAAACAGAGATCATGAAATATAGAGTAGACAGTCAATGAAGGGCCAGCGAGATAGATTAGTAGACTAAGCATCTGCTTAGGCTAGTGCAGGGACAGGGGGTTGATCACTAGTACCACATGCAATGCAGGCCCTGTCCCTGGGCACACTGAGCTGACCACCAAGACGGGGCATGGTGGCATATGCCTGTAATCCCAGCACTGGGGATACTGAAAACTGGAAGCTCATTAGTAGTCCAAGCTTCTCAGAGAAACCTTGAACCAAATACATTAAAAACAAAGAAATAAATAGACTAAAAGAAAAAAGAAAAATCAATGAAACCAAGAAAACTGACAAATCTTTTGCAAAATAAAGAAAAAAGACAGGTGATGCACATTATTAACATTGGATAACACACTGAGGAGATATCTCAAATGGTGCAGAATAAAACAGGATTGATTTCTTTGAACACTGTTTTCAAAAAATTGGATAAGCTAAATAGCAAAGTCCATGAAACACAAAACATGTCAAGATGGATGAAATAAGAAATCTGACTTATCCACAATAGAGATTAAATTAGCAAGGTAAAAAATTCCTTGCTAATGAAAAGAGTTAAATATAATAGATTTACTACTGAATTGTAGCAAACATGAAAAGTACTATTACTATTCCTTTCTAATTGTTTACAAAAATTGAAGAAAATACTTCTTATCTATTCAACTAGAAAACAACAGCTTTTCAACAAATGAAAAGTTTAGCACCAACAAATAGTGGTAAAACATCTGGACACTCAACATGCAAAAGAATGAAGTTCAGCCCTTACTTTGCACCAGGGGTGAAAGTTAACTGATAATTGATCATTAGTATGAAATTTTAAAGACTAATTTTGTTAGAACTTATCAGCTAAATCTTCCACAGATTTGGATTTGGGAAAAAATTTTTTATATTTGACACCATGTATTAACATATCATTTTCTTGTACAAGCAAGAAAATGAAAAATGGATAAACTGGACTTCATGAAAAATGTAAAAATTTGTACATGAACAGACAGTAACAGAGTTGGACAGATAACTCAGCAGATTAAAGCACCTGCTTAGGCAGACCTGGGGGCTGCGGTTCGATCCCAAGCTTGCTGTGCCAGCCCCACACCTGGGGCTCGCTGAGACAGTGAATGGGACTGGATGTGGTGGTTTGCCCCTGTAATCCCAGTGCTTGGAAGGCTGAAGAAAAGCAAGGACCACTATAAGTCCCTTCTGTGTAGTGAGACCCTGCAGACCCTGTACTAAATACTAAATAAATAAATACATAAATGTAAAAAGAGGAAAGAAAGTAACAATAGAGTAAAAGTGCAACCTACATAATAGGAAAACATTTGCAAATCTTTTATAAGTGATTAATATGAAGAATAGAAAGAATTTCTAAAACTGAGCAGCAAAGTAACGAAACCCACTCAAAAACAGTCAAAGGCCTTGCATAGAATTTTCTCCAAATACGTCAAAGCCAGCAAATCTGTAAAAGCCTACCAGTCAGTCCATCACCACTAGTAATTAGGGAAATGCAAATGGAAACGCAGGCAAATAGCACAGCCTCCTCCCAACCCCACACGGATGGAGGCAGAGCCAGCCTGCCCCGCAGTGCTCCCCCTTGGCCAACTGCACCTGTGTGTTCAGCCCCAAAACATGGCCTCCTACACACTCCAAGCCCATTGCATCATTTATTTTGCCTTTCTACTGGGGAGCAGAAGCATTTGTCAGCCTACAAACTTGATCCTAGATGGGGCCACCATCCTTGGAAGGAAGGTAAGTCTAGGAGAGTCCACAGCTCCACAGAGAAATAAAAACCTGATCTGCAGCTCTAGTCCTATCAAAAGCCACTGGAGAAAATTGTGGCTTGCTGGATTCCAAGACTAGAGATCCTAATAAGGAGACATGCATCAAACACACATAGGAATGCTCTTTAATTGACTCATTACTCTGCTGTATTTCTGTTTGTTATTTATTTTACTTTTTCTTCATCTTTTTATATTTCTTTCATAGAACTTTTAATTTCTCAAAAGATTCACACAATTCATTTTTCTTTCTTTTCTCTCATCTTCCATTGGTTAATAACTGAAAATTTACTTTTCTCATTCTTTTGTTTTCCACTTTCTCTATTTTCTTTTTTAACTCAGGCCCTTGTACTTGCCAGGGAAGTGCTTATTCTATTGAGCCATCTCCCCAGCCCGCTATATTTACTAGTACAAACATTTTTATTAATCTTTAGATAGTTAAATCTCTACTATTAGTGTTTAACACTGTTCTGTTTTGAGTGTAGATTTGTTCCATTTAATAGATATTAAGTATAGGTGAATATTTGATTTGCTTTAGTGTCTGTATTATGATTATGGATCTCTTTTCTATGGTTAAGTATGGTAATTACTGGTTACTAGGGATATCAATTTCTATTTTTCCCTTAATCCTATTCTGATTATTATTGATGATTTTATTATAGTAGCCAAGATGATGTAGGTGCTGCTGTTAATTGGTTTTCTTTGTACACCAATGTCTGGGCTGCCTTTGCATATTTAACAGCGCTATGGCCCATTCTTGAAGAATTTGGTATTGGGCTAAATGCATTACAACCTTCCCACCCATAAAAACAGAAGTAGCTTGATCCAAGGACAGAGGCAAAGGTTGATAGTTAGCCAGACATGAAGGACATCACTGAAAAGTAGACATTAACTAATGATGTCTGCATACTATCAAGGCCTTTCAATATAGTCAGCCCCGTAGCCCCAGCAGAAAAACTAAAAATTAGCTGGGTGTGATGAGACATCCTTGTAATTTAAGTACTCAGGAGTCCAGGAAGGAGGACTGCTGAGTTGCAGGCCAGCCTGTTCTATATAGTGAGCCCAATACTAGCCTAAACTACATAGTGACATGATGTTTCAAAACTGAAAATCAAAGCAAGTATTAAAGGAAGAGACCCAAAGAAAAACAGCCAATATGAATAATTAATTAATTAATTAAAAGACAAAGCAGCAAAATGCCTATAAAAATTTCTAATTCCTTCAAACTGATCCCTGGGACATGAAAGGGGAGGAAATTAAAAGCCCCACAGCTGAATGATTTGAAATAATAACAGCGAGCTATCCCCCTACTGCGAATTTTCCCAAAGGATTTGGATACACTGTATCATAGAGATATATGTATACCTATGTTTATAGCAGCACAATGTGTGATAGCAAAATCTTGGAAACAACCAAGATGTCCATCACATGAAGAATGGTTGAAAAAGATGTGGTATTTCTATATAATGGAGTATTACTCAGCTATTAAGAATGATAAGTTTGAAGCATTTAT